>VUQR01004385.1:20138-31505 GCA_015108515.1 Hemichromis elongatus
GTGGCTATTTGAGGACACAATGGTGAGCAGTATGGATCAGTATTAAGCTGAAAAAGAAGAATCAGATCATTAACTGGTGGGCCAGCTGCCATTGCTGCAATACGGGCTCTTCAATCTCTCGGTGTGGTCACAAGACAAGGTCAGAGGTTCTCTGGTGGTGTCCCCCACCCCCAGAGCGTGTGAATGATGGACCCCTTGTGCCCAGGCCAGTTTTAGCAGTGGATTACTGTTTAAAAGAGATGATACACTGCAGCTTTTTCATCTCAATATAAGGTGGAAGGTGAGGCTTTAAAATGAGGTTTGACTGGTTTATGAGCTCCGTGTTATACAGTTACGAAGTGCGGTAAGTACCAGAATCTCTGCGTGAGTGTGTCCAGATCCTCTGCCTCCCTTCCTTCTCTCCATTATCATGAGAAGCCCGCTGGACGCCTCTGATCTCTGTTTTGGTCCAATCATCAAAAACCTGAAGTATTTAGGTCAGACTTTAGCCTAGCAAAGAGACAAGAGGAGGAAAAATAACAGTGAGAAAAATAGAAAGTACACATACCATTAATGTCCTCTGTTCGGAGAGTCTCTCAAAGCAAAAACACCGCCAGATGCAGCCTCACAGCAGACAAAAAGCAGGCTGGTTGTTTGTGCTAAAATCTTTGTGTTGTGATGTTATGATGTGTGGGGGTTTTTTTGTTTTTTGTCTTTTTTTTGCCTCGCTCACTCATCTGTGTTAAGATGTAAGCCTAGTCTTAATCTCCTTGTAGCTGAGTATCAGGCTGGTGCTAAGACATTGATTGGACTTCCTCCTTAATTGATACCACTGGAGGACCGCCCGCCTGGGAAATGTGGTTTCTATGTCTGTGTGTATGTGGAGTTTCTGGTGTTTTAGAAGCTAGAAGCAAATTCCCCGTTGACCTCAATGAAACAGAGCGCTCACTTATCCTTATCGAATCCTAATCGAAATACATGTGCACACCAGTGAATAAGATGGCTTCTTATCCAACATCGTTAGGGCTCCAGATAGGGTTTCAGGACGAGCCAATGAGTACAGCAGCCCAGCATGATAACTTGGCACAGTTATGAGTGTCATCATTAATTCCTCCAAACACTCACACACTTGTACCCATATAACAAGTGGTAAATAAATTGAAAAAAACAAGTTTCATAGGTGTGTGTCCACACATACCACCAGAATAACTTCACTGGCAGTTAGCACTGATTCTACAAGTACACTATATGATAATTTTGATAATAATAATAACTTTGTTTGTATAGCACTTTTCAAAACACAGTTACAAAATGCTACATGGTTCAAATTAAAGTTTCAAATTGACAATAAGTGTACATGTTAAAACATACATACACATAAACACACCCATAATCAGCCATATAGACAAAAGTACTGAACCACGCTCACTTAATTCCAGTTCTTTTCACCTTTTAGATATTCAAAAGTCAGCTCCAAGTGGTTAATATAGCAAAGTAGAAGCATTTAGGAAACACAGCAACTCAACCATGAAGTGGCAGACCACATAAAGTTACAGTCACCGAATGCTGAGGTGTACGTAAAAGTCGCCAACACTCTGCTGACTCAATAACTGCAAAGCTGCAAACCTCTGGTATTAACATCAGCACAAAACCTGTGCACAGGGCGCTTCATGACACCTGTAGGTGTAATAAGATGGCCCAGTACTTATGTCCATTTAGTGTATCACAAAGTCTGTTGGCACTATTTTACCAAAAATATCCCCGTATTTGGTTTGTTGGTTTCTGCTGTTTAACTCAAAATCTCCCACAAATGTTCAGATCTGGTAATTGTGCATTATAAATTTCATACTCAACAAAACATTTGGTTTTTTCTAACGTTGGTATTTGTTTTATGTTTTTAATTACTGCACTTTTCTTGTAACGTGTTTGCATTTTTTTTTCCAGTTTTGTATGCTGTGCTTTTTGTCTACTGTAAAGACTTTGAGACTCTTGCATGTTGAAAGTGTTACTTATTGTATAAGTAATTGCACGCTTGCTTTCTATGGATGGGTACATTCCTATCCTGGAAGACTTTACTCCCATCGACATAGGAATGTTTCATCAAAGGATGAACTTAAGTAAGGATGAAGGTGAAAGGTGTGGTGATGACAGATCTCCTCACAGCAGGAGTCAAGACAACTGCGTTAGCATTCGCTTTTAATTTGTAACCCATTTGCATTTGTGTTATCACACACAGGTCTCTCCTTTAAAATCCAGTATTGAGACTACAATTACATTTATGTGTATAAAAAAATTATTAAATTGCAGTTTTACTCCGTGTCCATGAGCTCCGCAGTATAGATTGAATTCTGCACATTCAGTCTATACATTGCTGAAGAATTTTCCCCACTGAATTATGGATGTTATTTGAAAATGTTCAGTGTTCTTAAATGTCATCATTAAGCAGAACAAGGAGCAGCATCACCAGCTCATATCCACAGAGGAGAGCGAAAATGTGTTTTTGTCTCTGCAGAGTTTGTGTGCGTGTGAAGAAAAAGATAAAAGATCCAGATCTATTCTATAGCTTGCATTATTCCTTTGTGTATTCGTGAGTCAGAGGGAGGAGGGTGGGGGGAGGAGAGACAATTCTTATGTGCATTGGAGGCAGCCAGAAGCTAGTGTGTATCTAAGGGCGTTCAGAGCAGGGATGATCAGAGGTTGCGAGCCCAACACATTCATCAGGGCTCTCCACAGGGACAGAAGTTGAGGCATGCCACTGAGACGAATAAAAATGCTGCGGACCAAAAAGAAATGAAATAATTTATTCCAGGAATGGAGTGGAGGGGATTTGGAGACAAGTGTGTGTGGAAGGGGAAGGGCAAGGGAATGGATTAAGGCTGCGTTCAGTGTCTGCGTGAGATAGAGGCTGGCACTGTGGCCCTGCACTTTTTCCTATTCCACACACTGCTCTGAAAGGAAATTCAATTGGCACTTTCCCTCACTTTCTGCTGGGTTTGTGGGAGAGAGGACTGGAGTGACTGAATGCAAAGTAAAAGCATGCATATAGAGTAATTTGCAAGGTGGAGGAATTTACAGAAAGCTGAAAGGGCATCTCGAGCTTTATTAAAAACACGACAATGCTCTATGCCCCATGCACATTACCAAACCCCTTCTCCAGTGTCTGTTTATCGCATGTAACCAGCCCCCCCCATCATACAATTTTACGCACAATTTTATAACATATAGTCTCCCCCACACTAAACTCTGAAATAAGTACAATTTAGTGGTTTCTTAACAACTGTTGAATGCAGCACTGTGTGGAAATTTCAGTGTATTCCCTGTGGCTCAAGATCTGTTTGTTTAATGACATCTATGCCAGATGGAGGAACTTGCCAGTCACACAACAACAGAACTGGATAGTTAAAAAAAAAGAAAAGAAAAAAGAAGCAAGAATTAACAATAAAACTGAATATGAATAGGTGAACAAGGGAAAGAAAATATTTTACCAGAGGATCACCCCTGAAATACTGCAAGGTGTTTGAGGGCTGATCCTCTGTCATGCGGCCTGCATGAACATGTCAAATTCAATTTCAGGTAGAGTATACTGCCAGTCTAACACCACTCCTCTGAGACACTAAGCCTTCTCACTACTCCTCAAGCGCTCACTGCTTGTGGTCTTCCCCCATCTTGAATATGCATTATGGTATATCTATGTTTCAGTAGAAATAACTGTCTTGCTGCAAAACATATCAAAGATATCCAAACCTGTAGTCTATGTAATAAACTGCACTTTGAATTAGCTGAGGTTTGATTCCAGTCATTTCTTTGCCTGTTTGTCTGCAGGTGCTGAAAGGAGGTTGGGTCGTTAACGTCCTCCTTCTGGCATTGATTAAACCCCTAAAAACTCATTACATATTCTTTTCCATAAAATTATCCTTTCACGGGGATGGTTGTGGCTCAGGTGGTCAAGCACGTTGTCCACTAATAGTAGGGTTAGCGTTTTGGTCCCTGGCCATCGGGAGGCAGTGGCTTGTGTTAGTGTGTGTGTGGGGGGGAGTGTGAATGGGTAAATGAGAAATATATTTTAAAGGGCTATAAAATTGTGGATTATTCACTATTTAAAAAGCTGTAATTGTAACAATAATGTTTTGCTTAATGAAGTATAGTGTATGTATATTCCTGCAGCCTCTCCTTCTGCATTGTAAAGCTCCACTGTTATGTGGCATGCAGTTTTAAAGTGCTTTGTAGAACCTAGTTAAGGTTATAAAGAGCTTTAGCAGGTCTGGAATTAAAAACAAAAAATACATAGAAGACATGAGCTCTGGAGTTGACTAATGGCTACTAATAAATTGCTTGTGCTGAAAAGTTCATACTGCAGGTTAATACTGATTCACTAGCTTTGCTACAAGTGAAACCCAAGACGGACTCAATTGGATGCAAACCTCCGAGACTGAAATATGAATACGATGTGAAAAATTTGCAGTTCCCTGAGTAAATACTCGAAAAGCAGCTGCAGATCTGATATCTCCTCTTGATGTTGTTCCCGCATCATTTTAATAATGTTGGTCCAGGATTAATATTGCAACTGAAAAGTCGCATTGTTGTGATGTCATAGCTTTGAAATGTGCAGGACAAAGAAAAAAATGCCTTTGCTTATATAAAACTATCTTCTAGAACAAATGTAAACATATAAGGTTTTTTTTTAATTCTTTTTTACAATATAATAAATATACTCACTTAGTTTTGCTATTAGCCAAATTTTGGTTACTTGTGTTCGTTTGCTAGTGATAGTTTTTAATAGCAATAGCTAACTTCTTGTCTAATGCTAACTCAATGGTCAGACAATATCACTGGTCAGTAGCAATGTTGCTCTTGGACGAGCATCATTAAGATGATGGGTATATCAGATTTTGGGTTATCCTAGGGGGGAAATTTTAGACGCAGTTTCATTTTTTGGTTTTCCTTAAAAATAGTTTTTCACAAGCCAAAAAGAGCATTCCACTTAACATCAACATTATAGCTAGCATTAGCTGATAATGCACCAACTCTAGTCTCTTACGCCTTCTTTCACAAAGAGCACAATGGCTGTGGAGAACCCAAACAGGCACGGGGAAAACATGCAAACTCCACACAGACGCTCTTGCTGGGAGGCAACAGTACTAACCGTTGTACAATTGTGCGTCCAGGTAATATAAATCCCCCCTAATATTATTTTATTAAAAATGCTAATTGGTTAAATTGATGTTATAATGTTCAAACAATTGATAACCTAGCACACGAGTGAATACAAGTTTCTCCCTGCTTTCACTTGGAACTAGGAAATCAAATTTATTTCCTCGAAAACTTGTAATCCCTAAATGACAAATTTTACAGAACTGGCTTGGCGACAAATGTCTTGTCACTGAAAAGTAAAAACAACTCTTGTATGAACACGCTCCTTGTGGGTAGGAAAAGTCTTAAGTACAGTTTGTTAGGCTTATTGTGTTGGCTGTTAATCTGCAGGCCAGCCATGTTTGTTTATCACTTGTCTTCTGGGTTGGAGTTTTCAATAAAACAGAAAATGAAAACAAAGCTGTTAAGCAGCCACAGATGTTGGATCTTCCCAACAGCACATAAATGCAAAACAGTGGTATTCAAATGCAGTACTTGCTTATCTAGTATAATTACCATACTCAAAAAAATACTACATTACAAATCCTCCATTGAAAATGTTAGAAATAAGTATAATGACAGTGGCATGTGTAAAATATTAACAGTAAAAGTACTCAGTGAAGGAAATATACAAAAAACAAACAAGCACATTGATAGATAAAAATAAAGAAGTGGCAAATGCTTACAGCTGGAGTCATGCATGCGTTCTGGCACAAAAAATGGGGACATGACGACAACATTTCCAATTAACATTTTGTCGTTCAGTTAACGAATTAATACCTGAACCCATTTTAAAATGTGCTATTGATTAGTTTATTAAAAACTAAGAAGCAAATGTGAGGACACCTTTGGAGAAAATAATCTCAAACGATAACATAATTATTCACCTTTACAATGCTTTATCGGGTATTCAATCAGCATTTCTGATCTTACCGATAACAGTGCAGTGCAAAAGTCTTGCAAAAATGGATTCAGCCCTCATTTATTTATATCTGGCTAGGAAAATGGGAAACTGGTGTTGCAATCTACTGAAATGTGCAAACATAAATGGAAATGAAAAACAAATTTTGTACAATACTAACGAGTTTAGAGTCAGTATTTGGTGTGACTGTCTTTATTCTTCAACACAGCCTGAACTCCTTCAGGCAGCTTTCTTATAATTTATTTAATTAGTCTTTGGGAATAGTTCTTCAGGCTTCCTCGAGGACTTTCAAAGCTCTTCTTTGGGTGTTGGCTGCCTTTTTCCCCATTATCTGTCAAGGTCATTCCGCACCGCTTCAATAATGTTGAGGTCCGGGCTTTTGGGAGACGAGTCCATGACTGATACTGCTCCACTGTGTGTGTCCAGGTATGCTTTTGCTGCACTGGCAGTGTGTCTGGGATCATTTTCATGCTAAAAAACAAAGCTGTTGCCAATCAGACACTTTCCAGATGGTATTGCCTTGTGGGTCAAATCTGATGATAATTTTCTGTGTTTATAATTCAATCAGTTGACAAGATCTCCAACACCAGTGGCTGAAAGGCAGCTCCAAACCATGACAGAGCCTCCACCGTGTTTCACAGATGCCTGTAGATACTCAGTGTTGCACCTCTCTTATGACCTTTCAAACTGTCATCAATATGTAGAAACATCTCATTTGGATTCATCATTGTATAAGACCTGTTGGCACTGATTTTCAACCCAGTTCTTGTGTAGTTTGGCATACGTCAGCATTTTCTCCCTGTTTGCCTTCCTTAAAAATGACTTTTTTACAGCCACCTTTCCCGTCCACTGAAACCATTTGTGATGAGGCTTCAATGAACAGTAGATGGATCAGCTGAAGGCTCAGATGCTTCTCTCAGCTCCTGTGCCAGGTCTTTGCTGAATATTTTACACTATTTCTTAAGGACATTACTTTGCGATACTACTAATACTATAGACACAGGCCTGCTATATGTTTTCTTTTCTACTTGTCCATTTTCCTCTATTTTTTTGTTTTTATCTAATAGCTCTCTTTAAACCACTTTGTTGGTGTAAAAGTATTATTTTATTTCTGTCAAACTGTCTAATCTTTAGCATTTTCCGTTAATTTGACCAATATTTACTCTAATCTATGACTGAATGATTCATAGGGTAGTGTTAAGTGGTTTAAAAACAGGGACAGAGACTGGACTGAGCTATAATTTTCTGAAAATTCGAAGACTTTTGTGTCATGATGGAAATATACATTTCAAATACTGTATTAATGCACATTATCTATGCACAGCTTGAAGTTTATAGTTATTTCCATCTCATAACAGTTCTGTATATTATTCCGTACTTCTACTTATTGCAAATCAAAACAGACAGCATACTGATGACTTAATAAAATGCACTGTGTTGGATTAATTACCCAACAGAATATAAAGCAATATGTATTAGCGTCTCATTAGCAAACAACAGAAAAATGCCGCTCACGCTTTAATTACATAAGTGATGATGTAATGTGTAATAGATAGTAAGGCACTTTAGGTGCATTTTTAGCACTAGATCTTACAGCTCATACTTTACATCTATTTTGTCACAATATGTTTTCCATATGTAATAAATATATAAACCAGTATTTTTTTATGTTGTATTGGTAAAACTTTTGGCTAATTAAGGACCCAAATACTTCCTTCACTGCAGGTTCTATCCAGATGTTTTTAAATTGATAAACAGTAGACATGGACAGAAACAGCAAAAACACAATACATATAAGGTGGAACAACAAGTAAGAATTGGTTTACTTGATGTATCTGATGTGTGCGTGTGAGCATTTGTGTGTGCATGCTTGTGCCCCACAGTATTTGACAAGGGCCCACATCTGAGGGAGGAGGAACAACAGACAGGAAAATAAGTAAGCTGGTACTATTACTACCATCTTTGTCACCTCCATCATAATTAAAAACGACCTTGTCACGTCAGTCGGGGGAGGAAGTACGTCAGCCACCAGCAAGAACAGTTAGCCATGTCTGATGAACAAAAGCTTTTTAAAAATGTTCTTTATCTCTGAAGATAATCACCATTGGTATGTTTCCTGTTCTTTTACTGACATATTTTGCATGTATGTAGACATGCAAGTGCTAGGGCATTCTGGTTTTGTGGCTGTGGCTCAGGTGGTAGTTTAATCCCTGGCTCCCTCGGCCTTCATGTTATTGTATCCTTGAGGAAGATACTGAACTCCAATGAATCTATTGCACTGTGAGTGTGTTAATGTTAGGTTTAAAAGTGCTTAGGCAAAGAAAAAAATTATGTTTTTGTAAAGGAGAAAGCGCTTTAAAAGCTAAAATTGAGTTGAAAAGCATTATGTAAATACCAGTCCATTTACTTTATAATTTTTTTACATCATAGGAGCTGACCTATGGATTCCCAATAGTTTGGGCTTCCAAATAGACAGATTGATAATCAATTGTTATAGGAAGAGCCTGACCTAGTGGGTTTGATCCATTTCAAACCTCTGAAGAGGTCTGTAAAATGCCTTTACCATCATGAAAGTAAGAAACGTCCATTTTTAAATAGTATTTGAAGAAAACAAATAGAATTTAAGGAGAAATGTTGTCTTGGGGTCCACCACACTGAAGGCAATTTCATCCTTGCGCTTCTCTGCATCTGTACACAAACTATATGTGTATTTGTTTGTGTTTTTGCGAGAGAGATAGAGAGACTGTAAGAGAACGGGGAAGAGAAAACCTTACTGTTTGATTGTTAGCTCAGAGCTAAACAGATGCGTAAATAGAGATAGGAGAACCTAGTCACATTAGATCACACCAAACAGCAAAAA
Organism: Hemichromis elongatus; assembly: GCA_015108515.1. Lineage (NCBI taxonomy): Eukaryota > Metazoa > Chordata > Actinopteri > Cichliformes > Cichlidae > Hemichromis > Hemichromis elongatus. The sequence goes on from VUQR01004385.1 coordinate 29,030, forward strand.
TCAAACTGTCTCTCACACTCTCATTCTCCAGCACACAAACACACATATGCACTCACAGACAGTAGTTGTACCTTGGAAAACAAACAGACATCAGCAAAGCAATGTGCCTCAATTGTGCGTCCAGCCTTTATTCAAGTGGAGACTGTGTTCCTATACTGTAACTATCCAGTAAACACATTCAGAAAGCGTGGGTCTTTGTGCGCTACAGAAGCATGCTTACGCGCATTGAGGAATAAATACAGTGATGATGCATACCATTGCATGCCTCATAAACCCTAATGTTACAACTCGAATATCTCCGTAGGCCCCAGGCAAAACAGAGAGCCCACCACAGGGACAGGAGGAAAGAGCGAGAGAGAGACAGGAGCGCACGAGCGAGCTGTGATGATGAATTGATTGATGAATGCAAATGAAGATGAATGCATGTGGCAAATACAGATAACAAGAGGAATATGAAGAGCACAGCAGCTGGTTCACCTTTTTTTTTTCTTCCCTGTAGCAGAAAATAGGAATAGCTGATATGTATCTGGCCTATTAATACCACGACAGCGACAGTGAACGCACCACTAAACCAGATATGGCTCTCTTATCGCAAATCGTATGGCCGAGGAACAGCAGCCAGCGGTCTCTCTATACCATCTGGAGCCTAATCACTGGGATGGGACAAACAGATCAGCTTCATCGCCTTACATCCTAACCTTTATTGCCATATGGAACGTGCTCTTAAACTGACTACAGATCAGTGTGCATGTAGATTAACGAGCAGTCATTTATGTTCTTAATTGTTTGTCCCCAGTGCAGCATCGCTAGATCACAAAACATCCCGAGTGGAAACAACCTGGTGGACACTGGTGTGCGTGGAGGTGTAGTGCGCATGCTTGTGTTTGTGGACTTAGTTCTGTGAGATGTCTGCTGATATCATAAAGCTATCTGTCAGTATTTGCAGATTAATCAGTTAGTAGTCACGATAAGTGAATAGATAATAAGTAAAAGTAACTTAGTTGCCATCCAGGTAATGCAGCTGTGGGTGAACATCTGTGTCCCTTTTCCTAATTTTACCTGTAGAAAAACAGCTTCTTTACCACCAAAAAAAAACTTTCTTTTTTTTTAGTTCACCAACATGGAAATTAGTTTTGTGTTTATTTTCCAAAGTTTCATCTCTGAGATCTTTGTGTCGGTGTCAAGAGTTGATGTTTTTCCTAATGAAGTCTGTGTGAAAACATTTTGCAGCATATAATGATGACACAGATTCTGGAAATGGATTCTGTCTCAACATTTTTCTTTATCTTTTTTTAAAAGTTGTGATTAACAAAATAATTTATTTTTTTATTCAGAATATTATTGGATTTTTATTTTTTTTTTGGTAACTTACATCTTGAGATAATAAAACAACACTTTACCAACAAAATCTTTTTTTGTACACACTTCTGATGATGACTGTGTGGATCTTTAAGACCAATTGCTCAAAGCCTGATAACGGAGACACCACCTCTAGACATTTGTCTGAGTCTGCATCTGCACAACTGCTGTTTGTGTGTACGCAGATCATTTTAAAATTGACGATGGCTCAATTAGGTGGAAGCGAGGAGCGCCTTCATTTACTAAGAAAAAAATCTCTTTCGGTAGTTTCTTTTAACACGCATATCCCTTTCCCCCCTCCACAATCTCAAAAGACAGTGCAAAGTCTGCTGGAAAGGTTAAACTCCAATCACAGCATCATTTCCAGAGTTATCTGAGACTAACTATTGATTAATGCTGATCTGAGATTACACACAGATGAAGATAACACCATCTTCTACATTTAACAAATTCATTTTTGGGAGGGAGAGAGAGAGCGGGGACTGTAAATAAAAGTGGGAGTAATTTAGTGCATACCCCACTGTTTAATTTACATTTTCCTTTGCAAAGGGTTGTGAAAAGTTACTTTAAGATAAACGTGTAATTTTAGCTCTCAGGCCTAACTCAGCTGCAGTGTTATGATCCTGCTGCATGGTCCTTGATCCTCTGCAAGCCGCTAACACATGGTCACTGACATGCCACTGTAGTAAAAAATTCTCATTCACACGCACGCTTGCGCACGCGCACACACATTTAAACACACATTCCATGCAATGCAAAGACGCACCAGGCAGGATGACACTCACATGTGGATCCACAAACGCTGGTGTGGCGCCTCCGTTTTGCTTGGAGAAGCAGAAAGAGGCGATAGGAGGCAGGAGGGAAGAAAAAAAGGCAGGACGGCGAGGGAGGGATGCAGGGAGGCAGCCGGTGATGGATGGATGGAGGGAGGGAGGGGAAATGCGGAGGGACGCAAGGGAGGTGGCGGTGGTGGGGCAATGAGAGGGCTGAGTGGTTCTAGTAAATATTTATATTGCATTATGATACGCGCGACAGTGAAAGAGGGAGACGGGGAAGGCAGAGAAATGGGGGAGATATAGAGCGTCCATCCCTTTATTAATTTTATTCCGGACCGCTA
>VUQR01004388.1:4357-21402 GCA_015108515.1 Hemichromis elongatus
ATCTAAACTGGGCACGCAAAAAAAAAAAAAACACAACCCAAGCAAGCAAATGATTCAGTGTGTTTATATAAATCAAGAGACATGTAAATGAGCACACGTATACCCTTAATCCTCCTCCCACATATAAACAAACATTTTACAGCGTCTCGCAGTCCTGTCTTTCAGGCCTCACATGAGTCAGTGGAAGGAGATTTCCTCCCTGTCTCCTCAAATTTCACACGCACTTCAGTTGTAAGCCTCCTTACATAACACTGCTCCCGAACTTCCTCTGAGCTGCCAGAGGTTTCTGTCTGTGCACAAAAATGTGAGAGTGTGTGTGTGTGTATGATTCACTGGGCCATGAGGATCATTTCACTGGTCAGTAATCACTGTTCTATGTGACTGCTGATGTCCTGAACCTAATTTAGTGCATTGCCTAAAAGAGAAAGCAAGGAGACATGTAAGGGCCGAACAAGAACAAAGAAAGAAGTAAAAGGTGGCAAAAGATAAACGTGCAAACTGTGGCCTCACATTGCAGGGCCAGAGTAAAGGAATGGTTGAGCAAATAAGGAAAGGAACAAAGGATGGAGAAAAAATGGGAAGAAGAAAAGGTGGATAAGGTAGAAAAATAAATTGAAACTAATTAAAAAGAAAGCTTGGCAGCATTGGATGTTAAAGAAGCACAGAGGAATCAGTATGTTTCATCACCGTCAATACTGAAAACTGAAAAACCGTTGACGGAAGAGGGACAGAGATGTATGGTAAATTAGAGCAGACATGATAACACAAACAAGCTCATCTTGGGGAAAATTGATCTCATCATTCTGTGCTGTGAATAACAGGGAGAGCCCTCTGTGGACCAGGAAAGAGCAGCACTGCAAACAGATGTCACACTATACGCTCGACACTGATGTTTACATGCAAGTCTGAGAGAAAAATACTACCGCTAGGCATAAAAGTGTTTTCTCTATAGGCTCCTGTTCACACTGTCTGAGCCTCACTGGGAAAAATAAACATATAAATAATTAGATAATCACACGTATGACATTTTAGCGTATAGTTACGATAACATTAAATATATATCTATGTTCTTACAACATTTTTTGTCATTCATTTAAACCAATAATTATAAATAGCTAAAAACTTTACTATATGCTTAGAGTTAGCTGTTATTAAAAGATAAAGAATAATGAAAATGACAAAAATGTCAATACGTTCATCGGCATTTGCTTTTGGGAAAACTAATTTTCCATCAGCTTGGAATGTCACATTAAATGCATCCACACGTAGCACACTGAAAATAAATTGCAAAGCAAATGTTGTCCCAACTGTTCCATAATTTGAAATTAAATTAAATTATTTTTCCTTGCTCTAATTGCTTTAATTCTTGGTTAGCATAAACACCTCTGACTTGTCCTAAACTGTACCCGGCCTATAATAAGTCACATATTCATATGTGTTGGTATGTGCAAACACCAAACCACAACACATCTGGAAAAATGGTTGGACGTCTGATCAAGTTCCCATTAAACCACGCCCCCTGACCTCGTTTCCCCTTGCATTACTGTGAACCACATAAATGTTACAGTCCGAACTACAAAAGCCTGTTTGTTCATTCAAATATTCTCAATGTGAGTCAGTGTGTGAGAGTAGAAGAGTTGTGGTGCTACAACTGACTAACTTCAGCTGTAATACAAGAGTCTGAAAACTATGTTGGGCAATAACCTAAATAATGGCTTCAGTATATCCTGAAAATGAAGGCCCTGGCTACATTTCCAGCACTGGCTTGAGTCATCCATAATATCATTATACTCAGAACAGCATCGGCCTTTCCTGAGCGCATTTTTCTGCCAGCTCTACAAGTTCTCCAGGACTAAGCAGGCCTGCCAAAGGCTGAGGAAACCACTGCGCTAGTTTGTTCCACGTTCTCAGACAGACCTGAAAGCAGCTGAGAGACCATTCTGTTCTTTGTTACCAAAACGTTTAGGGTGTTCAAGGTAATAAACAAGGGAAAAAGGAAAAGCAGTCAAGGTGAAATTACACAAAAACAGGTGATAGAATGTCTTTTGACTTAAAAAGAACTGCAGTTTAACCTTGAAGATCAAACAACCCTTTCACGTCTGCAGTGCTTGCCTGTCCAGTAGCTTTCTCATCAGGGGACAAGTGAAAGGTCACAAATGGTCAGCACCTACCAGCGCTCCACCACTGGACTGATGCTACGTCCACACTAATTGTTTTGTCTCCGTTTTGTCCTCCCATCCACACTGAGACGGAGGGAAAACGAAACTTTTTGGAAACGCTCTCGAAAATGAACACATTTGTAATGTGGTGCAGCGTGGACGGCCAAACCGGAGACTTTTAAAAACGATGACGTATGTTAGTCATACGATGCAGTCATGTGACCGCTTCAACCAAGATGGTCAGACGGCATCGTACAGCAGTTGTTTTGTTTGCTCAAAGTTTTTAGATTAATATGTACCCATTTGTGACTCGGAGCAACAGCTCCACCTCATCATCATTTCATTTGACACATTCGGTGCTTTGTCTTGTCCCGTTTTAAAGAGCCGGAAAGTAAATAAACAACACATGGAAATGACGCAGGTCGAGTCGTCTTACGTTTCGCGCATGCGCGGTACTGGAACGTAAGCGTTTTGCCCCCTTTTAATGTGGACGCGCAACTGTGTGAAAAACGACTCAAAACGATAGTGTGGGCGTTTCCAGGTGAAAGCTCCGTTTTCCGATCTATCCAGACTAGTGTGGACGTGGCCTAAGTGCAATACCGAGACTTTGATTTGCATCTTTACAGTGTTCCCTCTCATCTCCACCTTCTTGTAACCACTCTTATCAGCTCAGTGGTAAATCTTCATCCTGACATACAACCTAACTTCAACATGTACATTTCCAGCTGCTGCTCTCCTCCTCACGGTCAAAGGCAGAGCCACACGACACGGTGACATATCTGATTTCTTGTGCGAGTCAGCATTGATCTACATGCCAGTCATGCTTCTCCAAATCCAGAGCCCCAATCAGCAATCCACACAAAATCTATGCAACACGGTCAATTGTCTGAGAGCACAGTCCGAGAAAAAATGGGTGCGTGTGTGTGTGTGTGTGTGTGTGTGCGTATATGCATCAGAGGTGAGGAACTCGACACTCAGCAAAAAGCTATGAGCAAAGCATTTCTCTGGAGCACAATAAGTTCCTGTGTGCTTGTAAAGGCCATCACTGATCCTTAGTGCATTGTGGTTAGAGCCCCCGTCTCAACGAACAAGCCTCTCGGCACTATAAGCTGACCAAAGTGCCCGGGCCTCTGACCACCTCAGCAGGACCTGTGAGTGAAAAGAAAAGTTCTGACCTTTTCCGCTGTTCTCGTTTCACCGTCTGTGGGAGTGTGAAAGCTTCAGTACAACCCAAAGCCCACTCACTCCTTCGAGCTATGGCACTGTCAAAGGACTAGACAGTGATGACAAGAGGAGCCACTCACTGTTGATGATGAAACCGTCACAATGTTCAGTTTCTGATCAGTCACCCCCACTGTGTCATAGACAGGGAGACAAATGCAGTTGGTGCTGCTTACATTAAACAATTCAACGCATTCACAACTAATCCTTATGCTTCAGAATGCACTACACAGCGTTTCAGTCAGTATGCCAGCAAAAATGCTAATGTGAATAAGCATTTTTTACTGCTACTCATACAAAGCCACCTTAGTGGATTTCACAACAAATAAAACAAATGTTGGAAATGAGAATAACAGGTTTCCTCTGACGTCTATATATTTAATAGAAAACATTACAGGAACACAATATGACAAACTGAAAAAGTAAATCCATTCATCCATCTAACTATCCAGAGGGCCTTAGTAAGAGAAATGAGCAACAATTCAATGGCTGACCTCCAGGGACACTGAAGATGGGAGAGACTTGCATAGTCAACATTACTGCAGCACTGCAACATCAGACAGAAAATCTTCTCCAGAAAAGACACAAAATTCCTGTTTGAAGTGTACAAAACAACAGCTGATGGACCCATTGACAGCTTTTCAGCAAGGAATGGAACAACATTTACATTTTTTAATTGACTTAAAAAAAAATGCTGCAACATGCCAAACGTAAAAACTGAAGGGGTGTAAATACTTTAATGCATCGCATTTCTTCGCTTTTGTTGTTTTCATTTCTTCACATTTTTAAATATACCTTACTTTCCGATGTTCCGTTTTATACCGACGTGTTCATTTATAAGCTAAATAAATGTACACTTTTGATACTTTTACCTAAAACACTTGTGGATGGTCGAGGAACATTTACATTTTTTTCTGAATTTTTACCAGTCTGAAGTGACATCATCTCTTTGGCACTTTCTACCTTGGACAGTCCACTTTGCGTTCTGCAGTTCTGGCACAAGCTCCATTTGTTACTGGCTGCGAGTGCAAGCTTGCCATCTGCCTTTTTTTTTTTCCTTAGCTTTTCCTGCTAAATGTCACCGCTCGTCTCTCACCGCTCATTTGAAATGAATAATTATCAGCGGCTTTGTCTCCTGTTTTCACTGCCTGCACAGACGTATGGTCAGACATTAACATGGATTCCTCCCACTTGAAGCTGCAATTTATTACTGTGGATGGAGCTTTTGTTTTAGTTTGTCATTAATCAAAAATGGTGTTCCATAACAGCAGCGGGGCTCGATAAGTGCTCTGAGCTTTTTCAGAAAATGGCTTAATAACAGTAGCAATGCTGTTTAGAAAATTATACTGTTCAGGCACACACACCACCACAACACTACAAGCCAGATTTAAAAGGATGACCAGAAAGGTTTGTGTACATCAACATTTATGGGCATGTCTCATCTTTATTCATCTGTTGCAATTAAAGCAGAGGTATCCAAATTTTCAAATATGTATCAAAAGTTTTGTACTCATTTTTGCTGTTCCAATCTTTTTCTAATATGTATAACATTAAAACATTTCCAAAAATTTTCACAATTCCAGGAGAACCGGACAGGGTAAGAAGTTGTCCTTTTCTCGCCTGGAGCACGCAGTAGAAGATCTGTTTCTGACTCAGTCTCACGACTGGAAATACTGGCTTTTATTCGGGTGCACTCTTGATTCAGCTTAGGTGATGGTGGGTAGAGAGTGCAGGACACAGAACACATGACACCCACCTGTTTGCAGCGAATTCAACAGAAAAGGGTGCATGCGGTGTATGACTCCTTGTTTTTCTCCTCTGAAAGCTTGCTGAAGGCAGAAAGTGTCACTGCTGGAGATCTCATGGGTTATTTTAAAATTTCTTAACTTAAAAACAAGTGCAATAATGTTTTAAAGAGCATGTGTGACAAAACTGCTGAATTTTAAATAATAATAATAATAACAGTGTATTTATAAATGGTGTTAGACCTGGAAAGGGCTTGTGGAAATTTTTTTTTCCAAGTTTCTGGATCCTTATTGGAGCAAGTATCATCATCATTTTAATTATGGTGGCAATTACCAAAGACTGTTGCCAACATGCTCATCCATGCATGCATGTGCAATTTCTTAACTGTTTGATGTCTTTAAATGTTTAGGTGAAATTGTCACGTCTGCCTCTTGGTGTGTAGCTCGTTGTAGCCCCTGAGCTACGACCAGGGGGGACTCACCATGTGCTTAGTAGACTTAATCCAAAGCTAAAGCTAAGATTAGCCCACATATATGAACATACACCCTCTCAAACACACACAGATCACATACGCCTTGCGTAAAGCAGGGTGACACAACTTACACCCACATGATTACACATGGACACATGCACAAACCCGAGTGCACTGCTTCTTCTCTGTGGCTACTTTAGTGATAGAGAGCAGTTGACACCCTGTGGTGTCGACGCTCGGCTGGAACAATTGTGCCGTGTTTCACATGCATACTTCACACGGCCGAGTGACCACATATAGAAAAATATTAATACTAAAAGTTGGTTGATTTTCTTCTCACAGTCCACTGCGCAAACTTTATCCACGCAAAATCAAATCCATGTAGGTCTGCAGTAAGCCGGCAGTTTCTACATGTATAATCACAGCTGTTCAAAAATACACTGATGACATTTGCCCCCCATTTGTTTGTTTGTGTTTTTATCAAGAACTAAACATATTGTGCCAAGCTTCAGCTAAAGTATTTGTCAATTCAGAGACAGATTCACTTTCCAGCTCCTGAAGTTGCTGCTTGGCAATCACCAAACGTGTCGCAGAGCAACAATTGCCCTTCAGTGCAATTAAGAGGTATTAACATGCCACGATTAAATTAAGTGTTTTATGCTGGTTCAGTTGCCTGACAACAGAAACACTAAACAGGAAACAACACAATGAATGCGGTGATTTTTCCTCTTTATTTTCAAATGAACAGGCCATTACTCAGTTAGTGCAGTGGTAGCTGTACTTCTTAAAATTACTTACTTAATTGAGTCACTAATCAAGAAAAATGCTGGCTGAAGCTCATCTAACCTGCCTTCCTTTCCCTGTGTGTTACGTTACCGTGGCTAAAACATTTTAGTTGGTAATTCTGTTTGACAAATTTCTGAAGCTACACCTGAAGTAGTACTGATGAGGAAATGTGAGCGCGGAATGAACAGATGTTTTAAGAGACTATTTAGGCCAGTCTGCTCTGCACATCTTACTGGAAATTTACTGGACAAAAAAAAAAAAGGCCTTGGCCAGCACGGAGTAGATGATCTCAGAATCCTAAAGGCAGGCCTTGTTAAAGTTAATAAGAGCTAATGAAACTACATTTACCTCCATAAAGTGAGTAAGTCTAAATGGAAAAAAAAAGGAAAGGAAGTCAAGTCTTACCAAACTCACGTCAAGGTGCTAGATCAGAAATAAAATCTGCGACCTGCAAGAGCACCTCCAAGTGTCACAGGTGCCCGGTGTAGTGTTAACAATATCCAGTGCGAGGGAGATTGTGACAGATAGATGTCTGCTCATCTGACACAGCCAAGCCCAGACACTTATGGAGTTTTGACAGGTGGGACGGGACGGCAGGTTGCCGACTGCCTGAAAGTGCCAGGTGAAATAAAGGCTGCTACTGTTTGCAGTAAACATCACAACACAACACAACACGTAGGATATTTGTGACACATGAATCACTGCTTCCCTCATTAACTTCTTGCCATCCAAGCCGCTTGGTTATTATTCCAGTACTCACTGGGTTACTGCAGCATTTAAAGACAACCGCACTTTTATCTCTGGCTACACGGACATCTGCATCGTTTTCATTTTACCAACAGCAGCAGAAGACCTTCCCTTTTATTTCAGCATCTACATCATCATTGCATCATTCACTTTTTTTTTAAAGAACAGTTTGATGAGAAAGGGAAAACCAGAAAGACAGAAAAGAGATGAAAAATTGTGGACCCCCCCCTCCCTCCCTGCAGGTCTTTGCTTAATTTGTGTTAAGTAATGTCATGCAGTGAGACTGTGTATGAATGTGAAAATGTGAGGATGTGAGAACGGTTTTCTCAACAGTATTTCAATGTGCATAATTGCACAGAACCTTGAAGGTCACAGTCTACAAAGAAGCGTGGGCCTTCCTGTAAGTTTAGGGCCCGAGGCGTCAACTGATTTATGCAGAAATGAGAATATAGCTGAGTGCTATTTAGATACAATTACATATATTGGCTCAATGTGTATAAACACTATCACACAGTGGGGCATGACTGGGGACAAACCCAAGCCACACACATCAGACTGCACAAGCACACACACTTCTTCCTCCTCCAGTGCTTTACCAAACACACACACACACACACACATATATGGCAGCAAAGCCGCTACTGAGAGATGAGCAAAACACTGCCTTACTGTCTGGCCAACCATATGGAGTTTGTGAGCAAGTATGTGAGAACGTGCATATGTGTGTGCATATGTGTGTGCACGTGTGTGCGCGTGCATGCGTGTTACAGTGGACTGTTATGTTTGTTTACCAAACAGAGGGATTGTAAAGAAGCAAAGTGTTTAAACAGGTTGTGCTCCTCTCAGTTCAAATGCCAGTCCTCAGTATGTTTACCTGACACACTAGCTGAGCGCGTGGCAGGAACGCAGTCGCACAACCAGCCTGAAGCATCGCTCAGTCAGATGCCTCGACAGAGGTGAGTTTTTCAGGGGATCAGGGGGGTGGGGGTGAGGGTAGTGGCCATTGTGCCTAATTTACATTTGCAAGCAGTTAATATTAGATATATTAGATGACCAATACAGGTGATACCAGAGAATATAATGGCAGCATCAGTGTCAGCTTGAAGCTTTATATAGTTTCCTCATGTAACGGTCCAAAACTAACTGCTTCTCTTAAAGACAGCTGGAGATATTTGAATTTTTGTTTTTTTCTGCCATTTGTTTCCCATGACGGATCACTTCAGTCACTCACTCATGCTTAAATGGTTCTGAGAAAGCTGCCCATTCAGTGAGTGTATCCTTAGCTCTGTTCTCCCTTCATCACAGCAACTCTCCAAATGCCTGGATGTGACATCTGCGGGGAACATCTGTAAATGTTAGCTCCTGGGTTGCACTATGAGCAGGCACTCTCCCAGTATAGCTAAAACCTTCACTTCTTCACACTACCACACATGTGCAGTCATTCACTGCACATCGACTATAAATAGCAGTTCCAGCTGCATCCACTTGGTGGAAAGAAAATAAAATTATTTCTGAATTGCAGGCTCAGTTTTTCTTTGGGTAGTTTCAGACCCAAGATGTAAAATTGAGAACAAGTTGGAGCTGGGAAATGGATCAGCTAAACACTTTCAGCTTGTTTTTTTTTTTAATTGTTGTAGTTTTTGTAGTAATAACTGGCAGATGACTAAAACACAGCAGTCACTTTCCTCTGTAAAGCTGCACTAAGCACAGCAAGAGCCAGTATTAGTGCTTAGCGTGGCCTGCTGTTTCCTGGAAGTTATTTGTACTGTAGTGTTCAGCTGTTCACATTAAAGTTTGGTAAAACTGTTGTTGTTAAGGAAGAAAGAAGCACTGAAGGGGGTTGAAATTTTGGCCCCGTTCTCACATCTGCACAGCTGGCAGCGAATGTGGATGTGACACACTGGGACACAGACTGCCTTAACCCAGTGTTGGACAGCTGTGTGATGTAAATGGTAGATGCACTGGTTTTTATATAGCACTTTTCTTCACTACTTGAGCACCAAAAGCACTTTATATAATATGCCTCATTCACCCATTCATAAACGCGTTTCTTTCTATGTCCAAGTGATTTCTAACCTACACACACATTTACACTCTGATGACCACATCAGGAGCAACTCAGGGTTCAGTCTCTTGCCCAAGGACACTTTGGCTGAAGCAGCAAGGAACTGACCCACCAACTACCCTATTGGTAGATGACCTGCTCTGCCAGAGGTGTGAGTGAAGAAGCTTCCGTCTTCTCAAACATGGCTCATAAATAAAAATAGAAACAGTTGGCTTTGGTCAGTAAAGCCCCTTTTCTGTTCTAACCTACTCTGATTGACTTGGATTGACTGGTTTTCCCCTACAATCCAGTGCTACCAAACGTCCGTGGTTGTCGTCATAGCAACGCGTCCAAGCGTCCCACAACAAAATTAATATGCGACATGAACGATACAAAAAAAGGTGGACACTGAAGCAACAATACACCTGCTGCTCGGTCTGTGGCTTTTTGTCAGATTCTGGGAATACAGCGTTGTTGTTTTTTGTAGCTATTTCCTGGATTCCCTTTTAATAGGAAGAGACCTTTGCTCAGGCAAGGACAGAATACTACCGCAACCAGTTGCTGCTTGAGGGGGAGACGCATCAACTGCATACGCATTCTTCACACAAACTCTGTGGACTACAAAGAAGTATTAGAGCAGGAAGTTTCTTGGTTCGGATCCTGGCTGTGCATTTGCATGCTCACCCTGTACAGGTTTCCTAATACTACTACGGCTTTCTCCCACCGTCCAAAGAAAAGGCACCATACAAATGCCCCTCCATCACTGCAAACATATCAGAAGTCGTTCAAGGTGTGGCCCAATTATACTTTACACCACCGATTACATTTCAAGGTTTCTAACTGAGTAATTGTATCGTTTCATAATCCTAATCTTATAGTTACATTGGTAGTATTCCTTAAAATCCATGATGAGAACAATAGCTTAGACTCCCTGTCTCATCTCAGCAGATTCAAAGGCAGCTGTAACACTGCTGTCCTCGACCAGAGAACAAGCTGGTGTGATCACGCCTCACGCAGTCGTCCTCCTCCCCACTCCTCCTCCCATCAATGACTCATTCTTCCAGAGTTCACCTGATCTCAACTCAGTCTCTCATCACTCCCGCTCAACCAGCCCCAGCAGCAAACAACTAGGAGATATAGTCACAGGGCAAATATTTGAGAGTGTGTGTGAATGAGAATACAGCCACATCTCTACCAGTCCATTTCCTCTGTAAGCACAAACACATCCATAATGAGCAAAATGATCAACTAAGCAGTGATTTAACACTACCAGCTCCTCACAATGAAGAGCAGGCTAGTCCTGGACAAGGTGAATATGGTCACTAAATGTTTGTCACATTCATGCTGCTGTGAATGTGCGCCTTTAGCTGACAGATTTAGATGAGAGATATTTTGGAGCATATTTCCTCACTGCACCCGCTCACAGGGCATACGCAGTTTGATGGCCATCAGCTCCCCATCGTGCTCCAGATGGTAGGGCAAAGAAGGCCAAAAAAAAAGGGGAAAAAAGTGACAGTGGTACCGTTCTTTTCCACCTTTTTCAGGATGTTTATGAGCACTTGTATGGAAGGGATGAGTAATGACAGCTCCATTTAAGCTACTGACAGACAGAGAAAAAGGGAACAAATAAGAGCTGAGACGCCACACAAGGGCAGCAGTGGGAGTGACACAAAAGAGTCAGAGCCCACGGTGCGTGGAGTGCTGGTGTACGTGTGGTTCAGTACACGTCACGTGGCTTTTAGGTAGGAAGAGAACAGCGCTTCCTGATAATCCATTTATGATCCTGAGTAGGACAGCCGAATCATACCACCTACTACTCAAACTCAAGACTGACCATCTTGAAAGGACACTGATGCAAATATGACACCAGAGTTTGGACTTTCCAGGTCCAGAGGGGTATTGGTTTGTAGTTCAGCGATTTTGACATTTAAAGCACAAAGATGAAAAACAGGAAACGTGCTGCCAGTGCACACTTGTTGGTTTTTGAAGATGTACTGGTTTTACTTACAGGTATGAATAAAAGTGGCATTTTACCTGTGAGCAGAGACACTGAGCAGGAAGCCAGAAAAAGGGGGGACTAATTGTGCACTGTGCTGTGAGATTTTTGCAGCTTGAAGTAGGACAATGTGGTTTTCCACCAGGCTCTCTTCAGCAAGTCTTGCTCTGTGCCTCTGATACCAAGCCCTCCTTGCAGTTACAATGGGGCTGGGACACAGAGCATGTGTCACCCATCTGTCAGACAATATGTCAACACAGCCATAACACTCCATGCTAAATGTGGCTGCAGCCCGTTAAGACCCTCTGCATTGCCGCTCCTCCAGATATTAAAAGCTTCCTAACTCTCCACATTATCACTTTACCTTCATCTCTTGCTCATCCATCTTGTTTCTTTTCATGAGTTTTCTTCGGGTTTCTGTGGGTGCAGCCATATTCAGCAGCTGACTGCTAAACATCTTCCCAACATACAGCCAGCCAAATAAAATTGAGATACGCTGAAATCTGTGTGAAATATTCACTGGCTGTGTCTGACAACCATGTGTACCATAAACTTCATCTCATCTTCCAACCATTATAAATATTTAAACCTAAATTTAAGCTACACCACAGCCACAGGCTACAACAGGTCAATGGGTGACGTCCAGTGGGAAAATGAGAGTGTTTATGAATGTGCGTCTATAATGGCGTCGCCAAGTATTGGAATTCAAGGCGATTCCCGACAGCCGTACTCAATAGCATAGTCAGGAGACGATCACTATAGATTTTGATACTATCGATTATATTGACCCCTTCTGTTCAAAACATGACATTTTGTAAAGCAAAAACATTTATTTACCCCATAAAATGTACATTTTTGAGTTAAACAGATCCCAGCCAATATAAACTTCCTCTATAATGTAGAAATATACCAAAAACACAAAGAGCAGGATTTCTTGAATATTTATGTTCTTTTATTTTTAAGCAGTCTACTCTTCATACAGTGTTAATACAGTGTGAGGATGGTGTGGATGTGTGGTTGAATAGATCCCCAATTCTCCTTCGATCTGATATGGAAATAGATGCGAGGGCAGGGGGGGAGTTTAAAAGGTACCGCCTGACAAGCAGTTCCGACAAAGTATCCTGCCTCCTTTTTGTCTGTGCATTTCAAGTTAACTTTCATCTTCAATGTTCATTTAATCAATATCCATCATTGTTTAGGTGGGAGGGTAGCAAGAGTGTAATCAGGGTTTCTCTTTCTTCCAACCTCATGAGCACTTCCTCTCTCAGGTGCCCGTTATTACCATTCAGACAAAAAGCATGTTCAACACAGAAACAACACAGACTAAATGAATGGAAGAAATGGAGCTCATTTATTCTCATTTACACTGGGGCCACCATCAGAATGTGCACATGCAGCCACAGAGCACAGGAACATGCAGCACATACAACACGAACACAGCCTGTAGTTATGCAAGCTGTGTGTGTGCATGTGTGTAGTCAGGTATGAATCAGCTAATGTCTAAACAAAATAAATTGGCATTTAAGCCAGATGCTGGAACAACTTGGTGCACTAAAGTAAACACAACCAGCTTCATGTGACAAAGTCCGTCACTGAATCAAATATAACGTGAAAATCAGTCGTTCTGAATCGTAGATGCTAATGTTTCAACTCACGGCTGTAGATCACAATTTCATACCCATCCCCAGGCAGCAAAGCAAGGTAGCTCTGTGTGTGTTTCCGTCCAATTAACAGCTTTAATGGACTAGTACCTTGTTAGAGCCTAGAAGTCTTTATAGGTTTGTAAAGAATTAAGTGTCAGACTAACAGACTCCAGCATCTGACTACATATCATTGTGGCAGTCCTGCAATGAGCTAGCGTTACCAGGTGCTTTGAACATTAGTAATTCATTCAGAAAATTACTCAAATGTTTTGTCGACAGCAGTATTTGGTCTTCATGTTTTTCCTGCCTTTACACGAGATTTAGTGAGGCCTGGTACCCAAAGCAAAATCTTTGTTCTTATTGTTAACTGGGGGCTTTGTAGGTGCTCTAATCACCACTTTCTGGTTTGGAAGTGTCTCACCTGCGAAGGTAAAAACTCTCCCAGATTATTTTGCTGTTGTTTTAAACATTGACTATTCAAATGATTTAAAAAAAAAAAAAAATCGCTCTCCATCTAATTATGGAAACACATTTAAAGAATAAACTTGGTCCTAACCCATGTCAAAATACTAAATTCATGCCAATATATGCTCACCTGGGACATTTATCTTAAATGAAACTCAAAACCATAAAAAAAGGTGGATCTGAGTTTGTTTGACCAACAGTGATCCAACAAAGAATGAATTATCACCTGCCAAAGGTCATTCCTGCACTAAGGCGCAGCCCTGTAATGCTTTGTTTACAAGTCAGCCATTTAGTAACTGCTTTTTTCTGTTTCACTTTACAGCTAAGGAGCTTGAGAAAACCAGCAGCTACATGACAGATACACGGACCAGCACTTCTACCCTGTTAAGTGTCGAGACACACAGCACATTTAAATGAGTCAAGAAAGCACCGGCTTACTGAAGAACAGAAATGTAAATGTTTTGCACCTCCGCCTGTCTTGGAAGTATAAATTCTTTCTTACTTAACCTACCTCGCTAAATAGAGGTTAATTAAATAAAACTGCATTTTGCAGACAGCCATCAGAGAGTGTGAAGAACCGAAGGATCTGAGAGACAGAAAGCACAAAGTGGGCTGATATTTAACAATTAAATTAATGAGTAATCCTTGTTTCTAGTCATGCAGCTATAGAAGCACTTATAGAGCATTAGCAGTAGGGAAAAAAAAACCTCATGTATAACAGCAGTATAGCAGCGGGCTTTCATGTCCGTCTCCATCTACCACTGGGCTGCCACTGAGAAAAAGAAAGCCTTAAGGCAGGAAACAGTTGGACTTCTATCCATCTAACAGAAATTGCCGTGCACTTTATAAAGTTTTCAGCAGTTTGCTGCAACAGAGCCTGGCAAGCCTCAGGGATCCACCCTAGGTCCAGTTCTTTTGCAGTGAAAATTCATACCACCACTTATCTAAAGATGGTGTGATATCAGAATAAAACACCGAGTGTAAAATTATACTGCGTGTGCTAACGGGTCAAACGGCCCACAGCCTTCTTAGTCTTTCAGAGTGTCTGTATTTTTGTTCAATGCTGATAAAATTAAGAGGTTTAAACAAAAATCTTACTTTTTAAAATCTATCAGCACTTCTGTCAAAGTTTTATTCAGCTCATCTATGATGTTATTTTGAGTGGACCTTGATGGCAGCTACTCTTCAGAGTCTTTTGAGCCATGTTTGGACAAAACTCCACAACGTTAGGCTGCAGATAGACTGTAGTTGTTGTTCTTCTCTACAAATCCACTGTGAAGTAAACAGACCGCTCTAAGCAGAATCTGCTGTGAACACAGACTGGCTTACTGAGGCTACTGAGCAACACAAGGTCTGCAGTCTTTTCTACAATTTAAGAGGACAGAGTTGGAATCCATCAACAGAATAATGAACTGAGTGGAGAGGGAGATGCTGATTATAGCTCTGCTATTGTACGATGTATACATATCCTTCATGAATTTATTTAATAAAGCATCAATATGCACACAAGAGGCCTCTGCCACAAATACACTTCAAGTTCTACAGGAAAAGCTAGCATACCCATTACTCTCTCTCCAATACCAAAACGTTTGCACAATCATCTCTCCCCAGCTGCCCACCTCCTCCCTACACTTTTCCCTTAAGTAATCCCCCTGCGACTTGAACCTTGACAAAAATAGTTGGGTTAGTTTTGCTATAATCCTAACCAGAACCACGATGTTTGAGCACATCACATGACTCTGAGCTCCTTTAATATGCATGCTAAGACACTTTGAGGTACTTAAGCACAGCAGTAGCACAGCTTTACATAATGACCAGCACAACTCTACCTCTCAGGTCTCATCACATCGCAGACACAGCACACACAATCCAGGTTCTTGTGATTCTTGTTACGTCTCCAAGAAAGTAAAGACATAATGCAGACCTGTTATTTGTGACCTCTGTTTGCAACTCTCCTCAGCTTGTGCAATTTTTCCCTGTGTGGCAAAACACTACATCTTAGCCTGAATTATGCAACAGTTGAAACCGAGTGTTTTTGTGCCATATATGAAAGAGATGAAATCAAACAAATGAAATCACTGCAAAGTCTCTCAACATCTGCAAACCATCTTTAGCACTGGAGGGTTCCCGCTTCGAGTGTGTAACTCTGAGCTCCGTTTTCCTACATTTTTTTTCCCTCCTTCCTCCACTGAACAAACAGGACCAACTGGCGCTGAGAGCACATGTCACACATTAAGCCCAGCAGTTTTTCTGATTTAGGCACAGCACTCACTTGGCTGTTGCACGAAACCAATAAACACATTTCTGAGCGAGTAGCTTCTGATAGTCCGTGTTGGTTTAAAGGATGAACACTGTTTTGTGCTACTCCTACAAAAAAAAATAAAAAAAAAATAAAACTGCAGAAATGCCTTCCCCTGTGTGTTACAGGTTGGGTGTTTTATTTTCCTTTAGGCCCCGGCTGTAACTCAGGTGACAGTGTGTGCTTTGGCATGCGGTATGGAAGCTGGTTTAAGGTCCCAACACTGAAACCAGGGCAAAGAAAATAAACCCAAAACAGCAGAAAGGATGTGAAAGTAAAGCTCTGAAATATCACTTACTGCATCAGCAGCTTTTGATAACTCCAAAGATTGTCATCACCTCTCTAAATGAACCTTTAGGTGTTATAACCTGCTGTTAAACCTAATTATACACACATGAAAGCCCTGTGGGAGGGTATTCGGACATGCGGGTCAGCTGAATGATATTGTATTAATAATGCATTAACGAAGCCAATGTAGCCTTGTTAGCCAACAGAAGTCTGCTGTGACCACAAACACCTGACTGGGAGGCACATGTGCTCACACGTACAAAACAGTGCACATGTTAACTGGTGGGTACGTCTTATGTGACTGTGTGCACTGCCTGTCATGCTTCAGTGCCCCTCATCTGGGACTCAGGGCAGGTACGAGGGACAAGACAGCTGGCTAAACATTGAGGGGCCCTCTCTCAAGTAAACACGAATTGC
The DNA here is from genome assembly GCA_015108515.1 of Hemichromis elongatus. NCBI lineage: Eukaryota > Metazoa > Chordata > Actinopteri > Cichliformes > Cichlidae > Hemichromis > Hemichromis elongatus. The sequence continues at coordinate 20,641 of VUQR01004388.1, forward strand.
ATTACAACAACTTCCTGCTAGTATAGTTGCTTTTTAAAGCAAACTATTCAATGCAACTATTTTCTGTGCAATATCTGCATAAGGTAGAGGCGCCACATAAAGCTAAAAAACACTGACCAGTGTTTTCTACACCGTCTTTAATTGTGACTTTATTATTTGAGTTTCTGTGGATACTCCCACCAGACTGGAGCTGATTAGATTGGCCTGCTTACCAAGAATATTTAACACTTGTAAAAACAATCCTTATCACTCCGAAAGTCAAACAATTTGCTACCAGCAGTGTCCTACGGAGTTCTTGGCCAATACTGCTCAATGTTTTAATTGTATCATTATTTTGAAATAGGATACAGAATAGGATGATGTCATATATTCCGTTACTGCTGAGGTACGTGCATCTTTTCTTAGTACAGGTTTATGCAAGTACATCTGTGCCTCTAAGGCTACGTTCACACTGCAGGCAAAAGCGCATCAAATCCGATTTTTTTGCCCCTATGCGACCCATATCCGATCACGGTATGACAGTGTGAACAGCACAAATCTGATATTTTCAAATTAGATCTGGGTCACTTTCATATGTGGTACTGAATCCGATACATATCCGATGTTTTAGAAAGCGACTGCTGTTTGAACGGTCGTGTCGCATTAAATCCGTCTTTTACGTCACTGACGCAAACAGACGCCGATTATCAGCGCTGGAGAAGACAAACGAGAAAGCATGGCGGCGGAAACTACAGACAGAGCGAGTCAATGGACAGAAACTGA
>VUQR01004392.1:2922-13316 GCA_015108515.1 Hemichromis elongatus
GATTGGTCCCCCCCCCCCCCCCGAACCTGTAACATGTGCGTCATTCTTTCTATGTGCAAATGTTATACTTTTTAATTATTTTTTTCCTGCAATGAATTTGTTAATATACTTTTATTAAATCTTTCTTTTCCACTGTACAGGAATTGGCAAATATACTACAAATTGTGTTTGGGACGGAAAATATTTCTTTTGTTTTGTTTTTGGCAGACTTTTTTCTGATTTTCCACTACTAATGACTATAGCATAATGTTTTGAAGTAAGCCAGGGATAACAGAACTACAGCAAAAAGACTTACTGCTACATGCCACAGATGTCATAATGCCCAAAAGTTACAGTGAGATTGGGGAACATTCTAAAGTGCACTCTACTGGCTGAAATGTACTTAATATTTATATACTTTATGAGTGCATGTATAACCAGATCCTCCTGCTTGCTCATTTTAACATATACATTTGCTGCCCTGGGAAGCCCCTGGCCAAAAACTTCCTGGACTTAGTGAACTCTTTCAATTTTGTCCAGTCTGTTAGTGGTGCCACCCAAGAACGTGGTCACACACTGGACTTGGTTTTATCTTATGGTTTATCTGTTTGCAATGTACGTGTTGAAGACGCAGTATTCTCTAATCATATGCTTATCTTATTTGATATTGCTCCTTCTAATGCTTTTGCAATTCCGGCTGTCCCTGTTCGATGTTTTTGTGCCTTTGGTTCTGCTACTGCTAAATGGTTTTCTATATTGTTTGACAAATTCATGTCTTATCCCCCTGAGTTGCCCACTGCAGATGACCTACTTTTGTCTTTTGACTTTGCTTGTAAATCTGTGTTTGATGTTGTTGCCCCTTTGAAGCTAAGAAAATGTAAATCTAAGACTAGTCCATGGTTAAGAGATCGTAAACGTGCCTTTAGAAGACAATGTGGGAGATGTGAAAGACAGTGAAAAAAAGACAGATTTCATGTCTGGAAGCCCTAAAAATTGGCTGGAAAGCTTATCAGAGGGCAGTTAAAGCCAATAAACACTCCTACTTTTTCCAACTTATTTCGGCCAACTCACATAACCCTCAAGTTTTATACAATTCTATGGTAAATGGACTGGTTCTTATATAGCGCTTTTCTACTCTATCTGAGCACTCAAAGCACTTATACAACTAATGCATTCACCCAATCACACCAGCACATTTCTTTTAAGTGCTTAGTACCTATCATTCACACACATTCATGTGTGTGAATGATGGGGTTAGTATCTTGCCCAAGGATATTTGGCATGCAGACTGGAAGAGCCTGGGATCGAACCACCAACCCTCTGGTTGACCTGCTCTACCACCTGAGCTACAGCCACCCTATAAATTCTGTACTTAACTTGGAGGGTTATGACCTTTTGCCGTCCTCTGAGGCTATGTGCAATAAGTTTATTACCTTTTTTGTGGGCGAGATGAGGCCTCTGATTCCCTTTATTGTTGATCCGGCCTGTTCTCTGCCTTTGCACCAATATCTCTGCTTGATTTAGAGGAGTTGGTGCTACATGCTAAGCCCTGTGGTTCCCAGAATGACTTTGTTACTCCCCACTTTCTCCAAAAGATATTTCCTACCATTGGACCTTACATCCTGGAAATTATCAATATCGTTTTAAACAAGATTTTGGAGAGGATTATACATAGCTGCTAGTCCAGCTGTTGGACTACTTGAATGACTCGCAACTGTCTGAAATCTTCCATTCTGGTTTTAAGCCCTTTCACAGTATGGAGACAGCTCTTGTTGTCAGCTTTATTTACCTTTTAGTCATTTGGATACCTCCCCATGTCACCACTGCTTGACCATCTTAGCGAGATTAAATCATGGATGGCAAATAATTTTTTTAAATTTTAATGATCGCAAGACTGAAGCAATTTTATATGGCCCACATTGTTCTACTGATTCTCCAGATGTTGATTTTGGTGATTTGACCCCTCACTTGAAAAGTTCAATCACTAATCTTGGTGTTAAATTTGATCCCACACTTACTTTTGATGGTCATGTATATATGGTGGTAAAATCAGCTTTTTATCACCTCAGACGCCTATCGAAGGTTAAGCCAATTTGGAAACTCTTATTAATGCTTTTCTCACCTCACGTCTGGACTACTGTAATTCCCTTTTAATAGCGGTTGGCTCGGGCACTTTGTCACGCCTGCAGTTAGTGCAAAATGCGGCGGCACGATTTTTAACTGGTAGTAGGAAATTCGATCACATCACTCCAGTTCTGGCTTCCTTGCATTGGCTTCCCATTGAATTTAGGGTTCGTTTTGAAGTCTGGCTCCTGTCTATTTATCTGATTTGCTGAAGCCACATGTTCCTCCTCGCTCGCTCCATTCAGCTGAGCAGCTGTTGCTGTTGGTTCCTAAGTTGTGGCTGAACTTCAGAGGAGACCGAGTGTTTTCAATTGCGGCTCCGATGCTTTGGAATAACCTTCCCATCCATATTAGACAAACGTCATCAGTGCAGGTCTTTAAGTCCGGTTGAAAAACTATTTTTATTCCCTGGCCTAACTCTGTAGGAAACTGACACCTTTCTTATTAATTTTATTGTATTTTTAATGATTTTATTGTATTTTTAATGATTTTATTGTATTTTTAATTTTGCTAGTTGTTTTGATCTGTGTTGTTCAGCACTTTGGTGTGCCTGGTGTGTTCTTAAAGTGCTATACAAATAAATGATGATGATGATGATGATGATTGACTGAATTTATATGTTTTGACATATGTGAAAAAGATCTTGATTTTTTGGTTGTCTTTTGCACAGCTAAGTCAGTATTAGGAAAAATGCCTTAACTGTTTTGAAATTTGAGAAGAGTCATGAGAATTACATTCCTCCTTTGACAACTGCGCCAAAGTGATCAAGAAAAACTGTAAAGAGCAGATGTGTAACACTTTGGAAATATAAATAAATATGTAGCAGACATGAATGATGTAAGCTCAATGAAATATTACTGAACTACATTATAGGAAGGCAGAGTTGAAAGACTGAGGTACAAGGTTGGAGATTTGGGGCCTGTCCTGACTGGGTACAACTTATGTTGAATTGTTTTAGTGTCCTCTTGCACTGTCTCTTCCCCTCTGTTTTTCTTTCCCTCTCTTTCTTTGTTTCTTTCCCTTTCCTATCCCCTTGGTAAAATAAATCATCTTTTTGTGCATCTTTTTCGGCCTTCAGACAATAATTCTGCCAAATGAGACAGGCAAAAAAAACAAAAAAAAACCTGACTTATGTTGAATCACTGATCAGCTAAAGCAATGAAAGTAAAAGGTATGATTCAGTTATAGCCTGCTGACTTGGTGTACCTCCCTGACGAAACTGAAGCTCTGCTACTGGACATTCAAAGCCTTTTTCTCAGTGACGGAAAAAGAAAAGAATACAACAAGTGCCTCTGCCCAACTTATTTTTATGGCTTGGCTTTCCATACATGTTTTGAATGATTTGCAAATCAACTAACCAAATAACAGCAAAGGAAATGCCAGTAATAATAATGTATTACACATTTTTTAAATCCCATTAAGAGACAAAAAGATAGTGGTCACCTCATGAAAACTAAATATAGAATTACATTAAAGTGGACACTGGTATTGTAAAAAAAATAATTTAGTAATAATACTTGAACATTGATTGTTGGGTTTTCTCTGTATGTACTATTGTACAATATAAAACGCCTTGAGGCGACTGTTGTTGTGATCTGGCGTTATATAAGTAAAATTGAATTGAATTGAATTGAAAATTGCCACCAATAACATTTAGATGTTAGCAATATGATATTAGTTTCTTTGATTTAGCTATTAAGCTCAAGCTAAATTGGAGAATTTCCGAATTCCCCAGCTAATTACCTCATCAGGCTCCTGCCTGTGGAACATGTGAGTGATGTTGAAGAGTGTCTTGAGGATCTCAATGGCCTTCTGGGACACTGTCATGGAAATGGGAGTTTGTGTACTGTCGGTAAGTACCTCATATTCCACACCCCATCTCACATCCAGGCACTGTTCCAAGGCTTTGGTCAGCACTGCTACTCCGCGCTCCTTACAAGGACAAATAAACCACTGAGCTTTAAGGCAGATGTGAAGTACAGATTTTTGAGACCAGAAAATGTACATTTCTCATTTGTCCTGATCCACATATAAGGCCTTGGAGGCTACGATGTGATCACAATCTGTTTGTCTAATTGTGTAGGCTTGGTAGGTTTTGTTATGATGAAGAAATACTTAATCAAATCTTAATTTTATTATGATATCCTAATATTTTAATGTGGCAACAATCTACAGTCAGCTGACAAGCACAACATCTACAAGCACTGGGATTATATTGTAAAAATAATATCTAAATAAATGTTAAAATGATTTGGTCCACTTTCAGTATAACTGGAATATTAGATGGTTCCTGTAAATTAACAGTATCATATCACACAATGTCATTGGAAATTTTGAGAGACTTCATGTGGTTAAAGCAATCACGGTAAGTGTTGATTGTCGAACACAAAAAGCCTGTCACAGATGTCCCTTGTCAACTCGTATTTTGTTGCTCGTAAACGAACACCGGTCACAAGAGGGATAAAGGAAATCTGACCGCATTTAGTTTCTCAAGATCGCCTTTTTCATTACTAGAAACTACAGATATCATGTAATTCCATCCTTGATGGTTTAGAAATCATTTACCTGTTGCAGCTGCAGCCTGAGTTCAGGTCTCAGGGCTGTCAGTAAGAAGAGTAGCCTCAGCTTGTAAAAGTGGCAGCTGAGTGGCGCTTTACTCCAGATCACCTCCTTCAGACTCTCCCACAAACCTTGCAATAGCCTTTCATGAATATAGGAATCAAATTTTAGGGTAAGATGTTGCTCAGGAGCTGAGTAGCTTCACATCCTTATATATAAAGAATATACAGTATTTGAATATAACTAGAAGAATATATGGTAAATAACTGACAACAAATTAGCTTAAGGCTGCTCAAGAATGGTCTTCATATTACTACATATTTTTTGACATTGCACCCTGTAAAATTTCTGAAATGCATCATTCTAATGTTTTTGTTTGCCTTCATTTGACATTTTTATAGAGACTTTATTAGTAATTGTTTTCGTAGCAGACAATGTAACTGTATGGCTAAGTTGACACATTTTTAAAAATGTCACCTTAGTGCACTGGCTCTCTCCTGTGCCTGTGGACTGTTGTAGATGACATTACACAAGGTTTTCAAGGCTTCCTTCCTGCACACCTCTCCATCTTCCTTATTCTCTAGTTCGTCACTGTTATCTTGTTGGGTATCTTTTTTGCCACGAGAGAGTGTCACACGCTCTCCATCATGATTCTGCTTATGGTAGTGATTCACTGAACCACGTGTGGCTGGAGAGACAGCTCCTTCAGCAAGAACAGAAAATGAAACCACAGAGCACACAGATGGGGCTGTGTCAGCTTCTGCATCCTTCTCACAACTACTCACAGCTCTAATATCGGTCATGTTGCATGATCTGCCCACATGATCTTCAGCTTCCTTATTTTCCTGTTGTAGGCACGTCTGTGGTACAGCGATGCCTCCCATGTGTGCTAATGTGATAAGGGCACTATCAGTGACCATGTGCCCCAGGGCCCTACGGTCACGGGACAGGATACGCAGTGTATGCAGGCAAGCCCGTAAAACTGCTGGCTGTAGCTCACCACCAATGAAGCACAGCAGGGCTGCAGACAGATCCTGAGAAAATAGTCAAAGGGGAGACGTTACAGTGAAAAAGGTTTAGAATGACTAATTGCAAGGAGAAAAGACAAAGAATGCAAAGTGTACAAATACAGGGATTGGTGTGGCAGACTTGTGTTAGCATACATAGGAAAGTACAATATAGCCATGAGAGCAGACACACAGAAGTACATATTCACTGGCCTACCTGCCGGAGCAGAAGCTCTGAATTCTCATCATCTGAGTCAATGTCAGAATCAGAAGTGGGAACACAGTCTCTGAATTTTTTCTTCCTGAACTAATTAACCAAGAAAGGGAAATAGCACTAATAACTGCAAAGTCTGTTTAATGCAACACAAGAAACCAAACATGTTATCTAGGTTGAACATTCATTCATGCACCATTTGAGAGTCACTGTTTTGTACATAGTAATTAAGACAAATACCACATCCTTTTTTTGCGGTGGTTGTATGTAAGTTTAGAAAATGTGATTGTTTCACTGAAAACTACAATATCATTTAGGGTAGGCAAATATCTCGATGACATTAATTTTCACAGTACAGAGAGTGTAGAGGTTTACTGATAAAGAATAGTTTGTGTAGCCCTAGCATGCCTGCACAGTGAAGGTCACTGCTGCTAATGCTTAGTCACGAGGTTTCCAAGCAGCTTTGAGAGCAGACTGCTAAATATAATTAGCAATCGGTTTTAGAACTCATGCACACCGGTATTATTTTGGATTACTGTAATACCGAGTCAGCACTCTCTCACTCACACTCTGTCTCTTTATCTAATTATAATTCATTTTAAAGGTGCTTTATTTGCATGAGAGTTCCTAAAAGGAATATTGCCAAAGCATCAAAATACAATTTATTGAAGCCTAATTAATGTTAAAGGTATGTTGATATATACTTGTGTGGTAGTAGTATACTAGTGATTTAAAATGTATGTATATTAGGCAGTGCTGTTCTAGGCTTAATCAGTGTATGTTTGAAAGGAGCCAGTTAGTCTTAGCACCAACTGACATAGAGGAGTCTTTGATGAAAAGGAAGGTGACTTGTGGCTGGATTTAAGTTTAGTCTAGTAAGAAAGATTGCAACACTTCATAAACTCCTTGTATCTAGATAAAGAAATCAGTTTGTTTGCGTCCAGTTTTAAGACAACATGCATGTCCTGTCAATTTTCTATCTAGTGTACATGTTTGCTAATTAAAAAAAATGAATGCCCCAAACCTCTTCCAGTTGTTGCTGCTGCAGCCAGATTGTCCATGAACAGTGACAGAAATACATGTAAAAAGTAGAATTGATATTTAAGCATTAGAAACAGATGAAGGAGAATAGCAGAGTCAGGGCAGAAGAGCTGGAAAGAAGTTATCTTGAGATGGTATTGTTAATCATTTGGGTTCAAATTTTACCTATATAAATTGAAGTTTATAAATCTTTACTAATGTGCAGTTAGTAAAGTTTGAGGGCTGCTAAAATGTGAGGTTGAAAAACAAACTAAAAATAATAGAGTGGAACTATGTCAAAGTGTACACAATAGAACACAATTCCTAGCACTTTTTAGTCTATTGTCTTTTTTTTCACTCTTTTCCTGTTTTTTTACTTTGGCAGCAGGACCCCTAAACAACAAGAGAAATTCAAGTAAACTGAAAATCTGCCCAGCAAAAATAATCCAAGAAGACTCTCTTGTCTATTCCAGTTCATCTAACATATTCCTGAGACACTGTTTGTTGGTGGGTTAGGACAATTACTGAGCACTTGGAAAATCATCATTCCATGTCCTTGCTATGAAGATGGACAAACTTTTCTAAAAGCTCATGCTGGCTCTAAACAGATAGCGGAGAATCAAAATACTCCAGTTAATACAGGTTGTAGCACATAATGTCTCGACTGCATTTGGAGTCAAAACACAACTGCCAGGGAACTGACATTACAGTAAAGGAAGTCTAGATGAAAACAATGAAACTACTGAAGAGAAACACAAACTGTGAAGATCCATTTTTTTGGCAAGCTGACCTTTCGCTTTTCCTGTGCCTCAGTGTTGAAAAAGAAGCACTCTGCATACTGTGGAGAAAAGAAAGAATACAAGCAGTTAAGAAGATGGAGAAAGGCTACATCGAATATTTGCACTGACAATGTGTCCTAAAATGGCATAATCAAACTGGCAGTGCTAATTTAATTTCAGAAAACAATATTTTAAGGAAAATATTTAAACCAATATTAATTTTTCTTTCTTTTTTTGGGGTGGGAAAATAGCAGATTTATAACATAGATATATAGTATAGTATAGTACATACAGTTAGTACATACATTAAAAGAGCAATTCAAAAATGGTAAACTGTTTTTTTGTCAAAGGGTGAATGATTGTACCAGAATTCCTTCAGAAATGCAGCATCATACAGGTGGATTGTGCTGGAGGCAGAGCAAAAATAGGGACTAAGGCGTTGGCTCTGACTCAAAGACAGGAGCTAGTTTGGCCAGTCAAACACAGAAACATGATGAAGGATGCCAAACACGGGCACCATGACAGGAACTAGATGGGTCAGCTCTGGTTCTGGACCAGCAAGACCAAGAAAATTAGCTGTATCTCAGCCTTTGTTCAGCTGCTGTGACAATCAACACTGACTCAGTCTCTGGGAAAACCACTAAAAGCCACCAGATTCTAAATGTGTTCAAAGTCAATTTTGTAATGCTAATTAATTGTGTCTAATATATTAATGCAAAATCACATTTAAATAAGATTTTTCTTTTTGAAGAAATCATCTGTTTTGCTGAAGTGCTGTAAAGATTAATATGATGATAAGTAATATTCCAAATTTTTATCTTACAGTGTCGAAGATACTGTCTCAGTATCAGAAAACTGTTTCCATTGTTGCATAAATAACTATTTCTAGAGCAACACAGCAATCGTAACAAAGAATAGTGACCTTTGTGTTGTAAATATTGAGCAGAAGCTGTACACTGTCCTGGTCTCTGCGGACGATGCTCTCAATAATTCTCTCTATGTCTGGAGCCATGCTTCAGGCCTAAGCGCAAAAAAGGTTCAAATAAAAGCAAAATAAAAATACAATTAAAAGACAATCAAAAAGGACAGAAATTTATCACCAAAAATAAGTTTCAAATACAAAGTTTTAAGTAAGTATTTTATTGAACTTAAACTATAACTATAACTATAATTTATTTATTTATATAACACATTCAACCACAACAGGAACGTTGACCAATGTGCTGTACAAGAACACAAAATATAAAAATAATGAACTAACTAACTAAATAATGAACATAATTCAGTGCTTGTATAAATACATTTGTACAATAACCATACACTGGATTTTCTTTTTTTGTATTTATCATTATGAAGTGCACCACTTTTAAGTTGGTTTTAACATGAACAACACTGAAGTTTCCTCTTATCTTTACAACACTAACTAAGACACTCACCTGCTGGTGTAATAAACAGAAGTACACACAATCACTGGCAGCTTCTTATGTCCGAAGAATCCTTTGAAGCAACTAATCTTCTTTCTCTTCTCTGTCTGCCCTAACCCCACCCCTAATTTCTATAAGCTTTGGATTTACAGTACTATGAACACATTGTACACTGCAGTCTGCAACTGAAACAAATGATAGTGATGAACTTTGTCATTTTACACACTTACACACTACAGTTTGGTTTTCCCCTAACCCTTAATTCGGTCCACAGCTCCTAGAATGATATAGTAATATGTCCCCAAAAAAGTTTGCCATAGCCTTTTCTCTCTCTGACCTGGTACGAGGATTGTCAATATTCATTTGCATATTGTGAACTGCTTAGGTTTAATGTCTTTGCGTATCATATTTAGAGTAACAGATTACAAAATAATCCTTACTATGACTCTATGCTGACTTGGATTTGCATCACACAATTCCTGCTCAAGATAACAAAGTTACTGAGAGGAAGATAAATCAACTGTATTTCACTGTCTGCTTTTAGAATGTCTGATGGATGAAAAAGTAAAATACTCTATTGTTATAGCTCACAACAAAGAGCGAGGCAAAATTACAGATAAAGAAAGAACATTGCTGCCTTAGAGCACAACTGAACGGCTGTTTTAAAGTGATGCTATCTACAGTAAACTTAAATACATCAATTCAGACTTTTGGGCAGTGCCTCTGTATTAGCTAAAATCAACTTAGCTATGACACAAACATTCTCAAAAAGACTTCAGCACAAGGCTATTGTGTCACGGTTCTGGGTCTTTGTGACCCAGCATTTTGAGTTATTGTATTTCTTATATTATGGTTTATGTTCCGAGTCCTTGTTTGTACTGCTTTGATTATTATTTCCCTAGGTTTCACTTATGGTTGTCAGGGATTTAGTTCTTAGGTTTTTGTGTGATGGCTTCCCTGTGTTCAGTGTTGTGTCTATTGTGCTTTTCAGGTCCCTATGTCTTCCGGCTCCCCAGTCTGTTAAGTTTACATGTCTAAGTTCAGTCAGTGTGTTTCCTGTTTTATTTGAAGGTCTGTGTCTCATGTCAGTGTTTCTAGTTTTGCTTCCCTTGATTCATCCTGCCTAAATACTCCCAGCTGTGCTCTCCTCCTGTGTCTCATTCCCCTCATTATCCCTCAGGTTACTTAAGCCCCGTGTTTCTCTTTGTCAGTGTCACGTCCTCCATCATAGTTGTGTGTTCTGTGCCTCGTATCTTCCATGTGTTTGTTATTAGTTTCCCAGTTTAGT
>VUQR01004400.1:8806-23547 GCA_015108515.1 Hemichromis elongatus
TTCACATGTTTGCGGTTCATAATGAAGTAAGAGAAAAACAACTAGCCTAATCATGAAATGGATTCCTGGCAACAATGTGAAATATATCGCTCTTTCTCTCTCTCTCTCTCTCTCTCTCTCTCTCTCTCTCTCTCTCTCGCCCACAGCTTTTACCCACAGATCCCCCAAAGAAGCCCGACCCTGTCACTTCAGAGACTGTTGTTTTCTGGGGGCTGCGGTTATGGCAGGTCATTGGCATCTTTTCCGTGTTTGTTCTGGCAGTTAGTGAGTATATATCATGAAATCTCTTTGTTGTCACCTTCACAAATCATTCATAAAAAAGACAGCTATCTTAAGATGTAACCGCAGGGCACAAATGTCCTCAATTGTGAGTCCACAGTGTGATTATCAAACACAGCGTGATTAGTAGTAATACTGATATTATGTCAGCAAATGAAACAATGTATCTAAGCAGCTGATAAGAACAAGTGCAGGATGAAGGCAGTGAGACTTCAATTTATTTTTTTGCTTGTTTGTTTTTTATTCTGGTATATTTGTTTTAGAAAGAAAATGCAATGTCAGTTTTACAGTTCTAGTCTTTATTTTTATCTGCATTTTACCCTGTATGCAGTCTTTGGCATGCTCACATTGGCAGTGGTAGCATAATGATATTTAGCAGGTTACACATTTGTTCCCTAATGCACTTCAGCTAGGGCTGATCATTAATTACCTATTAAAAAGCAATACTGTAGGGGACGCACTACATCATTAGCTTCTGGGATACTTTACTAATCAGTTGTTAGAAAACGTGACCTCCTGGTGCATTAAGATTCAAGAATTTTTTATTTTTTTTACCACATCCTCAAGAACTTGACTGATAAACAGTCCCAGTGCCAATTTGAAACATGTCACAAAAAAAATCCTGCTTTCACTCTTGGCGTCATGGTGGGTTATCATGACCACTGGCCTTAGTCACAAAAATGCCATGGGCCTGCATACCTACTCATGCAGAGAGTAAACTCTCCATGTGCCCTTTCTGAGAACATGGATTTTGGTTGCACAGTAACACAAGGAAACTTACAACCACACAGCATGTATTATTTTGACCTCAGTTTTCATTTTGTTAGGTTACATTTCTGCTATTTTATTCTGTTCTATATGTGCCATAGATACAGTATATTTTACAGCACAATAAATTCATTTTAAATACAACTTCCAGAAATGTCTGACTTAAAGTGCTGACTTTCGTCTGGGGTTCTTTGGGGGAAAAGTCACTGCTCAAATCAATCAAGTCCGTTGTAAACATTTTCCAAAAAGACTGTTCTCCTTGAAAGGCCCTGACAAGAAGCATTTTATTATTATTAGCAGCTTTTTTTCTCTACTGGAGTTGCTATCATTCATCTCAAAGCTGTGGTCTTACTGTAAACATGGGCTAGCAGCTTCAGGTCCTCCAAGGCAGGCAGTACTGTAGCACTGACAGAGCAGCTGCTGACAGTTTATGATTTGTCCACCTACCAAGTCCGTATTTTGCTCATGGACTGTCTTATTTCTCTATGTTGACCTTTCACAGAGTATTCAGCTGGCATCACATTGATTTGACCTACTCATCACAAGCTTCTTTTCATAAATAAACTCACAGCCATTGTTCATAGGTCAATTGACTCCCAGTGGCCAAAGTGAAGATACCACAACAGACCCTGTGGGTTATCTGTCTTGGCTGGCTGTTTATGAAAGATTTAGTAAACGTGCATTTTCTAAAAAATAAAGAAGAAAAAATTACCTCCACAAACATCCATCAAGAGAATTCTCAGTATTTGAACTACAGCTTTGACTAGAGACCAATACAGAAGACACTGAGCAACAGGACTGAACCCTTAAACTTAATCTACAATGAACAAAAAGGAACTAAATAAAAACATAATAGAAACAGAAAAATAATGGGCAGTACAGTAACACAAAAAAACATGACATCTGCTGCCTGCAGTCATCTATCTTGTTTCAGCATGCCGACCCACAAAATCAGTGATTCAAAAGTACAATACCTCAATAAAACCATAAAAACTATGAAAGCCACGTCATTTATAAACTGAAACCTGTTCAATAGCTGATATTTGCTATCCACTAGTTTAAAAAGTAATTGAGTGTAATTAGGAAGCCAGACTTAGAGCACTGAAAGCTATATCCAGTATACAATACAGTGTTTAACAAATGTCTTAGACCCTTGTCATAAAAACAAGAAAACACAAATATTTTAGAAACCTGTCAAAACTTGACAAAATTTGTATTTTTTAGGCAAAAAACAAAATCTGCAAAGGCACTGATGGCATGGCCAAGTATTTCAGTGTCAGTAACAGTCTCTAAAACATGATTCAGTCAAACTGGGTTTAATACTTGAAAGAAAACAAGAAGCTGGTAACTTGCAAAGTGGGGCTAACTTGTCAAAGCTGGGAACAAGTTATAGCTTAATGGCACATTATTAGCTATTTGATAACCTACAGTTTTTTTTTTATTTGTCCGTGCATGTATGAGAACCTACTTGGGAATGTATGAGAGGCTCTGAGGGGACATCAGCATGCCCTTCATGCTTGTGTCAGCAGAGGGACTCATGGGGGAAAGGTATAAGAAGAGTCTCCATGGTCTCTGCAGTTGTCTGTGCATACTTCCTGAAACGAATATAATCCCCGCCTGAAAGCTCTGTTTTTATTTTTGCTCCCCTCTGCTCTCGGTTGCACCATTTGTATGTCCTCTGCTCCACTTGGGGACACGTAGAGTGGATTGGAGAAGACACACGTGGAGCCACAAGGCTTCCCTAATAGTGTTAATCTTTTTAATTGCTTTTTTCCTCATGCTGTTGTTCATGGCGCTGCATATTTTTTTAAGCATTTTGTCATTTTTTTCCCTTTCCCCTGACCCTTAAAGCACCGACTGGGTCCTAGACCTCTTGTTTTCCTCTCTTGCTTAAAAAGGCACACACAGTGGCGGACTGTCTCTATGTCTGACTTCATCTTGCAAGAGCTCTTCAGATTCCATGGGAGAATGTAGGTGAAGGCTGTAGGCAAAAGACTGAGGGAAGAGGCGCAGATTAATTTGCATATTCATAGATGTGCATATACAAAATGAGCCAAAGGTGTTGAGTTACAGCTGAGCTATTTTAAGACATGAAGGAATTATCCTCATGTAAATAAATAAATAAGTACAAAAAAAATTCCTATATATGTACTTTGGATCTTTAGGAGTTTATTGCGTGCCTGGAGGCTGGCTTTTTTAAAGCTAGAACTATCGTTTCATGCATGGATGTTTTTTTTTTTGTTTTTTTTAATTATTCTAGAAAACTAACTAGATAGTTGCTAATTAATTTTTGTGTTCAATCAACCAAACATTTTATCTCTACTTCTATAGACAGTATAATCTGTAAAAGGGCTTTACATGCATGGCTGCTTCTGCCTCAGTAACAAACATAAAAGCGAGGCAACAATACAATATACAAAACCTATTCAACGTGCACACAGCGGTTTACAACAATAGAAAGTCCTTTACAAACTTAAACTTTACTCTTGCACATGCAGAGACCCAGACAGCAAATATGACTAATCCTAAGCTAACATTCCAACTGGATTCTTAATAACCAGCATTTTGGTAAATAAAGATTAATTATGGATGTTTCATTCACCGCTCCCTGCTGAGCATGCCATAGCTGTTTGAGTGATGAAAGAGAGAGCAAGACTAGAAGTAGCATTCAAGATGTAGGACGCTATTAAACATATCCTGTAGCTTTGTACTTTCTCTCCTGCTAGAATTACAAAAAAAAGAAGAGAAAAAAAAAGAAAGAAAACACACCAATCAATGTTAAAACTGTCACCAGTAAGTCCGATGGATGTGGGGAACTAACAAATGGTGTCTACGGGGAAAATGAAGCAGCAATTGCAATCAAAAAAATATATATATACTGCAACAAACTTGGAAACTGATCAGGTCAACACATCAATCTAGAAGAAAAAGCACATTCACCAGGGAGCAGGCAACAAACACCACAGCTCAACTACTGTCAGGACAAGGCTCTCCAGCACTGACTGTCCTCTCCTCAGCTTAAGTACTACCACAGCTGATTGCTGAGTGGAGCCAGCTGCTCACTGTACCTAGACCGGGAAGACCAACACAACACAATAACACAGCAAAACGCAGTTGGCCTGCTAGGCATGTAACACAGTTACACTTCATTACGCAGCCATGCAGCTGTGGTGTAACTTCATCACATGTCAGCATCAGTTTCAGTCAGTTAGTCATGGATGGACGTGTTTAGAACAAGTAGCACTCACACCCGTTTTTAGACATTTTCTCCCTCTTAGTTTGGATCTTTGTGGAGAGAGATTCATACTGCAGCAGGATAATGAGTCCAAGTGAACCTCACAGCATTAAGGAGCAGTCGTGGACTCCTTAACAGCTGGATTTTACTCACAAGAACTAATTTCCACAGAATATTTAAGAAAGTATTTGTATACTGATGATTTGAGTACTGACAAAGCCAAATGTGTCACAAGACATTTTTTCAAATGTTGTCAGGTAATGGTAGGATAACGTAAGGTATTTTCTTACACACACTTCCAGCTTGATTGGTTTCTATTATCAAAGAATGGGAGGAGGAAGACCAACACACAAATCAAATACAAAGATATTCTAAAATGTATTTAATTTTTAAACATTCAGTCAGAATGTTAATATATATTATTTGTTGATTATTTTCATTTGTAATGTGAACTTTATTAAAACCTTAGCTTGTATTCTCAGTCTTTTGAACCCCACTGTATATTGTGACTGCCACTGCCCCTTAAGTTCTCATTAACTGTTTCATGTGTTATTAAAATGTCTTATTCAAATGACGTCACCCTGTCATTATCCTTTTTCTTCTCTCCTTTAGTCATCACTCTGTGCTGTATATTCAAATGCCGAATTCCCAGAACAAAAAAGGAAATTGAGGCACGGCATGCTCAAAGGCAGGCTGCCAAGAAATACGCCAACACATTAGAGACAGTGCCACCTCTTAATGAGCTGACTGAGATCCCAGGCTGTAAGTACCCCTCTCTCATGTCTTTCAAATATTAATATGATAATATTACATTGGTTTTAATAATTGAGTTATAATTGCAAGCAGGAGCTTGAACTCTCATACCAGCTCTGGAAGTTCACAAGAACTGTCCTACTCCTACTGCCAGTTCCTTCAAATGAGAGAAATGACGGATAACTGTTTGAAAACTGCTTAAGATTTACATGCATTCCTCTTGAACCATTAGCAAAGTGCACAGAGATAGATAGAGAGAGACATCAGACTTTTAGCACTGGTGCCTCCATTCTGTATGGATGAGTTACAATATGAATTTGGGTCTTTATCTACAAGCATAGAAGTTTATTGAATATATTTTTCTCTCTCTAGTATTGCAGTTTCCCTTTTTGATTAAGACCAAGAGGACAGCTCTCTTTTTACATAACATATTTTTTTAGGATGGTGTTTAATTTATTAAACATTTGCTGTCTCTTCTTTTCACCTCACAAAATGTTTCACACTTGGTTGAAGTCTTCTTCTGATAATTTCATTTCAATTTCTTCTCTTCTCTTCTCTTCTCTTCCAGCTGCCCCTGATGCTTCTGCAGTACAGACACTCTCTGAGCAGGTTCAAACTCAGAGTGCTAACAACAGCCAGCCCTCAGTTGTTAGGGTCAGTGAGGAGCATCCCAGCTCCCTCACTTTACCAGAGACAGGATGATATTTTTTCCTCCTCCTTTTCTTCGACTCTTATCTTCCTTCAGACACTCCTCTTGGCTAAATCGCTTTAACAAAAAAACATAGCGTACACATTGGCTGCTGCTCTAAAAGTCCCCTTCTTCCATTTATCACACATGCATCGGCCTATTCCACATTTAGTACATCTGGTTTTCCTTCAATGAAATTTAAGAGAAACTCAACCAGAAAGGAGCATCTCTCATTCAGCTGCTTACCTCATCACTTTTGAACTAGTCAGAAATTAGAGCACAATCTAGCTTTACCAAACTTTGCTTGATAGTGAATTTTCTTGGGGTTTTAATGGAGTTGAATAGAACGTATTGTGCTGCTTCTGCGAATGTAAGTACTCTGGCTCTATAGGGCAGTTTGGCTTTTGTAGTCCATACTGTATGTTCTTGTGTCCTTATGTCTCTAAATGTCCCAGTATTTGTGCTTCATTATGATGAATGTGGATTTCAAGACAAAATTTATTTGATTGGAAATTCTGAAGACAGGATATTGCTATTATGGAATCATTGTAAATTGTAATGAACGTAGCACGCCTCGTATCTAATGTTTCTGCTCTGTTTGTCCCCATCCCTCTCTGCATGTTTGCTTCTCCAAAGTGGTTTTAAATAAAGCAAATTAAGCACTCTTCTCTTTTTCTAGTGTAAATGGACAATCTGCACAGCACTCGTGAATTTATATATTTTTTTAACAATTAAATGTTCTTTGGTACGTTGCCTCAAAGATAGTGCTTTCTTAGGTAAGAATATTGGCAAATAAGCATAGACAGCTGCCACTTCCTCTTCCTCTAGGTGCTATATCATGTACCAGTACATTAACTGGTTATTGTCAAAATCATAAAAAAAGAAAAACCAACACACTGAGTCTGTGAGTTCCCAGGTGATAATTTATTAAAATAAAACCTGCATTTGAGCAAATGATGACTCTGCTGTGGTCAGAGCATCCATAGTTTTATACTCTCTAGTGTCAACCCGAGAGTTGGTCCAATATCTACTAGAGTAAATATTATGTTATTGGCTATAAACTGAGTGACCATATGTTTTGAAGTGGGGCTGAAGGGAAACAAAAGAGTGAAAACATATATGCTTGTGCTCCAAAAACACCATATTATACAGGACACTGTCCCCAACCAGTTGCAGCAGGAGGAGGTTTCCTCCTGTTAAAGGGAGTTTTTCTTTCCCACTGTCACCAAAGTGCATGCTCATAGGAGATCATTTTATTGTTGGGTTTTTCTCTGTATTTATTATTATAGGGTCTATATTAGAATATAAAGTGCCTTGAGGCAACTGTTGTTGTGATTTTGCGCTCTATAAATAAAATTGAATTTAATTAAATTGAGGAGCACTGATACACAAGCAAACATGCAAATTGCCGACTCTCTCTGGGGATTAAAGCCAGCTGACACAACGTTGAGTTTTTAAGCAGTAACATCTGACAAACCAAATGACCATGTAAGTAAAGAAAATAAAACAAATCCTGTGTTGCTGAATGTAAGACAGCAAATATGTTAATATGAAGCTCAGAATTAAAACTTTTGCAACTTTTCTAAAAAGAGGTTTCAATTATGCAAAGTAACATGAACTGTTCTCCCGAAGTAGGCTAATCAGTAAAAGTAACACTGAATTATTATTTAAATGTTACAAATGAGGATCAAGAGATGTCCACTCCAATTTTTTTGATATGTGCGAGAATATCAGATCTGTTTACAAATCAGGAATTAAATAGGTTCACTGCATAAAAGTAAAAAAACTAACAAAAAAGCATCTAAAAACGCAAATATTGTGAGCATCTGTAAAGTGAGCTGAGTTGGTTTTCATGCTACTAAAATGTTGGGCATCCTGTGTCATTTGCATGCATCTACTTGAAGTTTGAAGCATACTGGCCAGAAAAAGAAAAAAAAAAGAAATCTGTAGAAAGAAAGTAGTGAGTATCTCTGACTTCACAGCCTGTATCTGTTTCAAGTACTGTTACAGTGAAGGATGAAGCCTCAGAGCGTTAGCTTCAACTTATTATCTCTTTCTCCCAAACTCCCTCAGAAGCACTCACAGAAGACAGTTGTGAAACAGTTCCTCCAATTTGTCGTCTTCACTTATCTACCATCATCTCTCACTAGAGCTGCTGCTTCTGGAGCTCAAAGTGAATAGTTTCAAGTAACTGGAAATGAAGTCATCCCTGTGTGACAGCCAGTAGTTGCATCATTTGTTTGTAAGAAATCAAATGCATTTCTCGCACATCTGCGCCCCGCAGCTTGTAACACACAGTAAGGAAAACATAGTTTGATGTGCAAAGACGTAAAAAATGTCTTTAGTCTTAATACAAGCCCATCTCAGGGCAAGATAAAAAGTTATGCTTCTTAAACATCCACTGTTTATGATGTCATTATGGCCATTTTTAGCTGAATTTGTCAATATTTTATTACACTTAATGAGATGGAACTCACTCACTTTTGAATTTTCTAAATGTCACAACTCTAAAATTCACTAAGCCTTCATGTTTTATCAAAACATGTGCCAGCTTTATCCACGCTGAACCTCTGACATTTAATAGTGAGAGTCAGGGCCTTTCTTAACCTTAAACTAGCCCACCGCAGTAAGCAAACAACAGGACGCTGGCAAAATAGCACAAAGCCTAAATCGAAATTTATATATATATATAGACATATGAGTCTGATGGAAGTGGGATCAAAATTTTGGAAATTTTAATGCTTGTTTCTGCTTGCCAGGTTCTATCAAAACCCAGCTGGTAGATCTAGAAGGAAAAACATAAGTTGAGGAGAAATGCGTGAGGATAATAGCAGAAGACAGCTTCAAAATATGGAAAACACAAAGAAATCTATTCACAGACATTCTTATGGTTACTTGATTATTTTAAGTCAGCTGGATTCCCCCACTTCAGCTAAACAGGGGACTGAATGGTCTTAGGTTTACTCCGAGTCCCTCTGGCAACTTTTGACATTTGGTGTGTGTTTGTCATTTGGTTTCTTGGCCTTTGATTACATAGCCAGTGTTTTTTTTTTTGCAGCTTTTGGAAAAATCATATGAAGAAGAAGAAAAAATAGAAGAAACCATGTTTCACTCCAGCTCGTCGTCTGTATGTCCTTTGAGGAATTTTCACAGTTGTTCCTAGAGAGTGAAATTAGTCCAGTGTTAAATTTATTTTCACATAGATTTGAGTTGTTTTTTGTTTTTTTTAATGCTGTGTGTCAAATGTTGCACTGAAAAAATGTCCGATAACCTTGCATATATCCCCGTTATGTCTGAGATGAAGATGAGGAGATTTATACCAACAACACATCTGGCAAACTCAAAATATATAGGGATGGCAAATTATTTATAGCAAACCAGACAGGGGGATATTTAAGATGGGACAAGATAAAAAATTATTTTTTATTGTACTCAAATGTATCACTCTTCAACTTCAAACAGTTCTTTTATGAGATTTGCATCTTCAGTAGCTCTGTTGGCCTCAGCCTTAAGATCTCGCCTCCTGAATAATAATGAGCGAAAACAAACCTGAGTGTTGACTTTGGCTCTCCAGATCTCACCTGTTAAGCACTTCAAACAATCCCATTAAAAGAATAAACAGACAATGGTTATTAGAAAAGGTGGAAACAGATGCGCCTTCATTATATTCAACCTACTTAGCCAAACACTCCGCTAAATTAAATTTTCCCACCCGATTAAAATTAGAGGCAGAAAGTGGCAATGATACCTGATGTTGCTGTGAAGCCTTTAACCCCTTTTTCTTGTTTTTCCTGCAGCTGCAAAAGCAGAGGTCAGTGAGGAGGTAAAAACAGTTTCTGGGAAGGTGGATGCTGGAAAAGGAGAGAAAAAGACCAAGGAGGGCAAGAAAGAGGGCAAGAGTGCCAAAGAGGGAAAAGGAGATGAAAAGGACGCATCTACAAAGAAGGGTGAAAAAGGCGAGAAGGGAGCATCCAAGAAGGAAGCTGGGGAAGGAAAAGGGAAGAAACCAGGAGAGAAAGGAGACAAAGGGGAAAAGGGAGCGAAAGGAGGGGCTAAAGGAGGGGGCAAAAAAGCTCAAAAGTAAACTCTGTTTTTCTGTAAATACCCGACGAAAAAAAATCTTTTTTTTTATTGCGCACATTTTGGGACTCTTTTTCTAAAGTGAAATTTGTATATTATATTGAAAATAAACTCCATGCTGATACATTATTGATGTTTTTGCCTTATTAGGATAGTAAAAGACAGTAGAATTATAGATTTATTATCTTATTCACAATTCACTGATGAACATTAGAGATCAGAAAGCATCCTCCAATCTCATCTGAAGTTTACACTGGTATCTACAACATGCCGACATCACAGAGGAGTGATGCATGAGTGATGTGTCACTGCCCACATTACGGTATCTAAAGCATGAAGACTATAAAGTCAAGTCCACTGAGTACACTTCAGCACAAGATAAATAAATGACAATGGAATACACATTATACTTCAATGAGAGGTATTTGAAACAATGAAATACAACCTTAGCTCTACGGTTATTGGCCCTATTGTACACTTGATTCCAAAACACAATCTTTTTACATAATACAATCAGAATAAAACACCATATTACAGGGTATTAAAGTGGTCAAAGAGGATTTTCCAAGTGTTCTTGATTTACAAAAAAAAATAATAATAAAGCTTTCTTTATGCTCTGACTCTTCCTGACCTCTGAGTGAAAAACTGGATTACAAAAGAGCAACATGGGAAATATTTTTTTGATGGTTTGCAAATTAGACTAACTTTCAGTTTTCACAAGCCTGCGAAAAATGCATTAAATTACCCATTATAAAGGATAAAGACAGATGAGAATATTTAAATCTTCTTTGGCAGCAAGGTACGGTAACATGACTTCATAAAGGTTTCCCTCAGCCCGTCTTTTTCTTTTTTCATCACTGCGGCATGCAGCCACCTGTAATTACTATTGTAGTCAATCCGGTCAACCTTACGTCATAATTACAGCAGAATGAAAATGTTCCTCTTGACTGTCAAAAGCAGCTGGGAGCTGTCTGCTTCGCTTACATTTTATTTTTGTTTCAAATTTTTATTTTTTTCTTAATATTAAATTAATTATTACTTAAAAAAAAAGCTGCAAAATTTTGAGCATGCAGTTTACAACTACAGTTTTTAGCAGAGGCAAAAGAAACAGGAGTGAGTAATGCATTTATCAGAGACTATTTTGGGTTGTGAATTGCATATTAGATGTGCTATTGTAATATGGAGAATAGACAAAAACTATGGAAAAATGAAAGATAAGTTTATCATAGAGCTCTGTGGCACATGTAAATTTGTTATATGACATTTAAATTATAAGTTAAATCATTCTTGGTTTTGGTTTTTTATATATAATAGCAAAAAATTAGGCATGTTAAAAACTTTAAATACTTTCTAAAAGGGTAAACAGTCGTAAATCTTTTATCTTGTATCCAGTTTGTACTGTAGGCGGCGACTTGAACGGGTCAGGCTTTAAGTATTTAAAAGTGGAAGTTGAAGTTGAAGCGCACACCTTAATGAGCTAACTGTGAAAATGACCAAAAGAGCTATACATGAGAGCTTACAGTTAACTAGTACTTACTCCAAAATATGAAGAAATTTGGCCTTTTATTGCTTGAAATTTTTGTGACATTCAGAATCATTATATAAGCTAATGTGAAATGTTGAAACATAGTTTAGTCAAAATCTTCATGTTAAGGATTTAACAACAATTTTAATATTAAAGGCCTTGGACTGTTACTTTGTGTGGGTGTTTTGAATCTTTCACTGCTATTTACATGAAACTAAAGATTGTTTTTAAAGAAAAAAAAAATAAGACATTACTGCAAAATTAAGACAATCTGGTCACTGTAAACGCAATGGTGGAGGAAAATACAAATAAAATCTTCAGTATCCCCTCTTCTCTGGCAGCTTATCATGTCTTTTCTCTTTGGTATAATAGATCACATGAGCTACCCTGCCAATCATGCAGGCTAAGTATAGTAAATTACAAAGATATCCAACTGTTCTGTTTTGGCCTATATACATAACCAAATATTGCCAACATCCCATAAACCAACACATGAAAAAAAAACAAAACATCAAAACAGCTTTATAACATATAACATATCCATACATAGGAACACTTTAAGCTCACAATTAGAATGTATCTCTGATTTTTGTAAACATCGTGACTTGTATATACATCATAAAAGCAGCACAACACTGGACTGACTACCTGTAAAAAATACTGTGTAGTAGTAACTTCAGTTTTTTTTTTTCTATAGCATCACAAATATCACTCATGGAATCCCAGGGCGAATTTAAGACTCTCTTCAGTTCCACCTTAAATTAATATTCCACTGGAATATTAATAAGACTGTTGCCTGCACCCTGTGCCTTCAAATAGGGCTTCATCTTTTGACAACTTTGAGAATATATCCAGTATATACAGTTCTCCTTTGAGTTACATGACGTCGTTGTAAACTCAAAGAAAAAGGTTGTCTGCAATGACATTCTCACTTTGGTGTTTTTAGTTTGGCCGTGTGTGTATTAACATTTTACATGGACAAAAAACTAAAAACTAGTACATTCATTTTAACCATTCAAAATCTGTGGAGTTAGAGGTTTGAGTACTTGGGGGGTGTGGGGGGTGGGGGTGAACAGAAGAGAAATACAAAATAATCTTTTATGACAAACATGGATCCTCTGGAGCAAAAAGCTGACTATGCTAAAACACCACTTGAACAGTATAAAAATAGGTGTGCAACAACAGAGGACTTCAATTACCTGAGTAACTTCCCTTTTACACTGAAGTGGATTTAATCCAATGCAGAACAAATGAGATTCCACACCAGGAAACATGAACACATGTCTCAACAAGTAGGATTAATAGTTTTAAAGCCACACAATATCTTCATTCAAAACTTCCTGATTAAATTGCCCACATTTGGGCCTCCGAGAGCGCTCAGTATCCACCTGGCTTTACTTTGGTGATTAAGGGTATTCTTGGCCATTGTAGTAACTACAAAACCCCAGTTTTTACTTATGCACAAAAAAAAAAATGACCACAAGACGATTGCTTCCAGAGGAAACATAAACGAAGGATAACAACAGTCATGGCATTGAATAAGAAATAAAGAACGGCAGTCCTGCTCTCAACATTTTACACATTCAGTGTGGCAGGCGGTTGGTGAAAGAGTTATTTGTTGCAACAACGACAGTCATCACCCGTCGAATACGCCCGCAAAAGCGATACGGCCGTTCTGCCTGGAGCCTCATCGCTTGGCAATGTTCCGGCTCAGTTCACAGGAGAAAAAACTGGCAGTGTCGATGCATGCAGCCATCCCCTTCGGACCATCCTGAGACTGTTTCGTGATTCTGTTTTTTTTTTTTTACGATTTTCACTGACAAAGACAGCATCCTGCAGGTCACATGACTGTCTCCCTCTCCTCCTCAACCACGGGCGAGGGTTTTTCATCCTCATAAGGCCGCTTGTGCGCAGAATGCTCTTCGGCTGGAATGTGGAGCTCCTGTCCCGATGACGGTATCGAGTTCTCTGACACCGAGCCATTTTTCACATACCCAGGGAGGTTCCTGTGCCCGTTCACAGGCGCCGGTCCCAGCCTCGTGGTGAGGTGGAGGCCCAGCGGTCCTCTGGCAGTGACATTGGTAACACTGGTGTGTGATACCATAGGTCCATAGCTGTAAGTGTTACTGCCGCTTCGAGCTTTTCTTTTGAAGTCCAAGGCCAGAGTTCTCCTGCTCCAGGACTTTTTTATCTCAGCTTGCACCTTAGAGGAGGAAAATACCGTTTTTTTTAGATGCATAAAAGCAGAAGAGTCAAAAATGTGTAAAAGGCAACATTTCTGAGTCCTTACCTCTCCATTGCAAAAGCAGTATATAATTGCCACTAGGAATCCCTGCAACATAGCAAACAGCAAATTTTTACTCCCATTACCCATGAGTGAACTATCTTTGCAATGCACTTTAATTTGACATTTTAGGTGTAAAATTTGGCATTTTGTTTGATATTTTTAGTCATCAGCCACTTCTGTTGTTCTTTTAATCTTAATTAGGATCTAACCATAACTCAAGAACTAAACAAAAAGCAACAACTGAACATTCGGTAGCTGTTTGTTGGTGATAAGGTTAACCCTTAGGATATTTCAAATCCTGATTAATCAAGCCTATCAGATTTTTTGAGCATTATTTATGTAAGAAAATAATGAGATATCCATCCCAGCAGTTTTACCTGGAAGGAGTTAGACAGCATCTCGTAGTGCATTTGGATCAACCATGGAATCCCATGCACCTCTGTATATGGCATAGCAATGAATATGATGTAGTGGACGCCAAACAGAGGCATCAACACCAGCGTGGACTTCAACAGTTTTCTGTAGCAGAAACATTTCACAATCATAACACAATCATTTACAAACATCTCATTTTGATTGATAAACAATAAAGATGAGTTGGTGGTTTGAAGGTTAAAGTAATTTGTTAGCAAAAAAGAAAAAAAAAACACAAATCAAGTTTCATTTCTAGCTTTTTAAATGCAAGGGCTTGATGATTTTTCTCTATTTGAAATCATTTGAAATTGAATGCTGAACAGTGCAGAACAGTTGGAATGCAATTTGAAGATGACCTTGTAGTCTGTGTGGAGAATTTATCACATTTTGCTCTCCCTGTGCTTGTGTGGGTTTTCTCCCACATTTGTGAGACTTTGGCTATTTGGTGAAATTCACTGCAGATAAGAGTGTGTGGTTTAGGGTTAGGTGTGTCTGTGCATGCACTATGATGGTCTGGAAACCTGTCTAGTACGTTCCCAGGATTTATTTTACTTTGATAGTTGGGATAGACTGTGGCAATGGGACTACAAACACCAGAATCCAAAGATTAAGAGATGTGGCCCAAGACTTTTGTCCATATACTGTGTATCTCATGATGTGTCTAAATGTTATCTTTGCTAGTTGCAGCATTAAATTTCAAAGCATCAGAAAA
>VUQR01004402.1:4460-18200 GCA_015108515.1 Hemichromis elongatus
GAGGGGGGGGGGGGGGGGTTGGGGTTTTTTGGGGGGGGGGGGGGGGGAGGAGGTTACTTTTTTAATGTGAATAGAGAGAAGAGTCTTTCAACTACCAATGCAGCAATGCATCACTGTGATGACGCCTGTGTGGTTGCAATAAATGCA
Source organism: Hemichromis elongatus (assembly GCA_015108515.1). Classification (NCBI taxonomy): domain Eukaryota; kingdom Metazoa; phylum Chordata; class Actinopteri; order Cichliformes; family Cichlidae; genus Hemichromis; species Hemichromis elongatus. The sequence continues at coordinate 4,608 of VUQR01004402.1, forward strand.
GCCATGCAGAGTTTGGTTGAAGTGGCACAAATAAAAAAGACAGCTTTAAAAATGCCTTCATGGAGGAGAGGCCGAACTGACCTCGGGTCGCGGTTCTTTCTCAATAAATCAGTGAAAGAATTCCTTTCATTCATGTTCAGCACTTTGTGTTGGCTCTTTTTTAAGGCTTTGAATGTCTTCTGGCTTTCAAAGAACTAATTTTTTTTTTTTTAAAAATGTTATTTTTATTCTTTAATTCCCCGATTTAATTATTCTGAATCATCACTAACCGACTGTGTCTGTTTAGCAATGTTGGAAAGAGTCAAGGATGATGGGTAAATTCATTAGCAGTAAAGATGCTGGTAGGAGTATACCTTCCAGAAGTTGAATACAAACATAGTTGTTCAGTTAAAATGATTTTTTTTCCTTCTTTCCCTGATTTGGGATCTTACCCACAGCATCCTCCTCTGTCACACCAACTTCTGCACATTCTCCTTTACTACAACCACGAATCTTCTCTGTGCTTTTCCTGGCAGCTCCATCTTAAACATCCTTTATCCAATACATCCCCTATCCATTCTCTGCACTTGTCCACTCCATCTCAGCCTCGCCTCCCTAACTTTATCAAACTGCCCCAGCTGAGCTGTTCTTGTGATGTACTCATTTCTAATCCTGTCCATCGTGGTCACTACCAATGAAAATCATAGCATCTTAACCCACGTGTAAGTGGTCCGTTTTTCATAACAGCCTCCCTGCTGTCAATCACAGTCTTTAATCTGGCATCTGGCAACTGTACAGAAAGACTGCGGCTCCTTTTAACAGACGTTTTAAGGATTTTCTCACGAGGTGTGAGTGTGAATACTGGTCTAATAATAATGTTTGACACAGAAAAATCACAATGCACACCTGGCCGTGCCTCACAGCATACCAATGTGCCTCGGCACACCGTTTGGGAACCATTCAACAACAGAGGTGTCAAAACCATTTTGGTCCATATACAAATCAAGTAGAACCACTGCAATCCATTCTAAAAAACCACTGAAACAATGCTTCCAGCCGTATGTTACACACTCCTGGTTAGAGGACGAACTGACTGGGTTATAGTATTTTTGCACTGTTGAGAAATAGAAGACAGCAGCAGGAAAGTCCAAGAATTGTGCACCTGTGATTTAGACCGTTATGGAGTGATCTGTGTTTAAAACAGTGTTCACGTGAATAAAAATATAACAAACTGTAAAGTGTAGATAGTTTTCTTAATGAAATAACTTGAAGCAATCTTTCTTTTATTCCCAAGTTACATGATTTGCATCCTTTTCAGCGAACAGAGTTAATTATACATTTTGAAGAAGAAAAAAAACACATTTGGGATTAAAGATTTCAAGATTTGAGAAAAATATTTTTTAAAAAGTACATGTATGATTTTTTAAAAGTGGTGGAAAATGCACTGAAACTGAATTATACTGTTATTTTTATGCAAACAATGATTATAAAATGATAAAGTTAATTATGTGAAACCCTTAGATTGGATTATGATATTAAGACTGAATACAATATGAGGTTTAAAGTAAATAAAGAGTCGATTTAAATATAAGCTTGCATTATTTACTAATGTCCAGGAGGGTTTTGTGTGTGTGTGAAGAGGCGAATTTAGAGAAAAAAAACCTTTAAATGTGCAGAGACAAAAAGATGGAAAACTTAATAACCACATATTTCTTCCTCTTGCACACATACACATCCATGAGGCTTTTAGTGCACTCATTCCTGCACGTACAGCATGTTGTTTGAAAAAAAACAAAACAATCTGCTTTACATGACATCTACTTTTCAAAGCAAACACTGCGATTGTGCTGCTGCTTGTTCGGCGGGATCAGCGAGCTGTGCAGAGCAGCTGCAGAGTCGCAGCTCCTCATTTCTTTCAGCGCTATTACCATAATATGTGGTGGGAAAGAAATCGCTCATCAATCAGAAGTGTTGGGAAAGTGACCGGGGCTGGCTGTTTGAGCAGCAGGCTCACAGGGGTCAGCCGGGGTGCTCTGTGTGTGTGTGAGCGTGTGTGTTTTGTCATTAATCATTGCAGGTTTGAAGAGAGCGAGAGGCGTCACACCCTTTATCCTTCCCTGCTCTTCATCCTCTGCCTCCTCCTTCACGGCCGGTGGCCTTCGCACCCCATCTGACCATCACACTGAGGCCAAGGTCAACCTGATCACACCCCCCGACTAACATCTCGTCTCCCATCGGCCCTCTCCAGGAATCAACCTTCACCCCCAGCCCACTCAGCAACGTCCTCGCCTCACATTCCCCCCACTGCGTCCCCTTTGTTCACCTGTTGTCCTGGAGACTCGCTTGCCACTGAGACCACCCTCTACTGTGTGCGTGTGTGTGTGCAGCAGAGGTCAGGACAGAAGCTAAAATAACAGATAATCCACAGAGCACCAATCAGGCTATGACACTATGGAGGCCATTCAGTGGCAACCCAAACAACAACCAGGTTGACAGCCTGCTTTGGAGAGCAAAAAAAGGGAACGCCAAAATTCAACATCAGAACCTCCGGGTCTTGTCTGATGACAATTTGGCTTTTTCATTAGCTTTTTAAACTCACCTGCTGCTTTAAACAGTGACTGACACATGGAACAAGACGTCTTAGGTAAAAGCTCTGCAAGGCAGCATTTCAAGGTTAATGCCCGACTTGGGATGTAAAATAAGGCAGCTCTATCACATGGCACAGGTGTATTACCTTCACGCACATTGTGTCCTTTGGGTGCCTTGATGCAGTGGCTGCAATCAAACAGGCCACTGAGACATCATGGTCCTGTTTAAGCTATATCCACACATACATGGTATTTCTTAAAACAGAGATTTTAAACTTTCATTTCTATAAAAAAAAAACCTCAAAGATCCATAAAAGTATATCAAGCGATATCATTTTATATCATCAAGTGATGATAAGACCCCAACCGTATTGAAATGTTAGCTAATTAGAAGCCTAGAGGTAAAAGTTATTAGGTGAACACAGATGAAGAAATGAGTCTTACATTTAGAGGAACAGTGAGGCCGAAGCATTTGTCAGTGTCACACTGGAGAAAATGTGGACTGGGAGACACATCAGGAAAAATCTGTTTATGTCTGTGCTCTGTTCCTACTCATTCTGATGCCTCAGTGTTTCTAAGTGTAGGGACAGCAGCTGCGTGCACATGTTTAAGCATGTAAAAACTGCAGATAGTAAGATTAACAGCAACAGTCGTTTGTCTCTGTACACCATTCCAGAAAGCTGCTTTAGTCTGACATCCAAAGATTAGATACAGATGCTCACATTTGACAGAATCTTTATATTCTTTGTCCACATGTAAACGCAGAAACTCTGAGATCTTAGCTCTAAAAAAGGGGTTTTTAGAAGCTCCAGTTTAAGTGACCTAAACTGTAGAAAGACCCTTATATATGTGGACAGGGCCTTGAAGATCTACAAACTATGCACTGAGACTTCAGAGGGATGGCAGCTACATAAATTGCTGGTTGGTCAACTAGCTGGTTGGGGTAATTCTGTGTTTTGAACTTTGTTTAGTTTTTCCCCACTGCTTGGTTTTTTATCCGCTTTTTACTTTTGCTTTCACCTGCTTATTAGACTTAGGCACTCAAAAACATGTTGTCATCTCAGATATTGATTTGATATTTCATTCTGAATTCTTAGTTATTATATTTGAGTTTGTGTTTCTGCTTAGGTTTCACCATATTTGTTATGTTTGAAGTTTCAAACAATTTTATTCTTTTTTTTTTCTTCTTTAGTATTCTAGATGGGTGAACTTTAGTTTTATTATATTTTTTCTTTCTGGTCACTGTTTAGTGTTTATGGAGTTTTGGATGGTATGTCGTTACCTTCACTTGATTTTATCATGTCTTTTGTGTTTAGTTCCCTCGGTGTGTCCCTTTTCATTTGTCCATTTCTCGCTTTCTGTGTTTATGCATTTGTCCTTCAGTGTTCCCTTCATCCTGTTTTCATGTTTGATGGGAGTATTCTTGTCTCCATGTTTAGGAACAGGTGTTTTGGAGTGACCTTTTTTGCTTTGGTAGATTGGTTGATAGCTTGTCTGTCTTGATTACTTTCACCTGTCTCTTTGTAAGGAGTTGGTTTCTAATCCCTGGTTACTACCTTCCACTTTGTGTGCCTCTGTGACTTGCAGCCTGTGCATTTTGGATTTGATCTCATTTAGCTGCTTCTCCAGGATGTTGTGGGCTTTTTGTTTTTTGTCTGCATTGGGTCAACCTTTGATTTTAACTGGACGAAAAAAAACTTGGTCAGCTTTAGGATAAAGATTATGTTTTGGGGATGAAAAAGTTGGATAATAAGAGTTATCTCTAGTGGCTTGAAAATTTAGGAGGGACGACCTATTTTTTTTTAATGTGGCATCAAAGAACCCCTTCTGTGTAAATGAGCCATGTCTGTTTTATAAAATAGTCTTAAATCCTACACTGGGAAGGAGAATGAGCTCTAATTCCAGTAATTAGACTGTAACCAGAACAAAATAAGCTGCCAATATATAACCTTAGTTAATCGCAAGTCTGATGATTTGCAAATATTAAATATTAAAATGAAATTGAATAAAAATCAAATATTAAATTCACCATGGTTACAATGTTAGTTTAGCATGTTGGTATATTAACATTTGCCAATGCTGGCAAAAATGTCACCAGTTGTTTCAAGTATAATCAAAATGTTGGACTCGAAATAATAGTCTGGTCTGGTGATGTAAGCATTGTCACAGGTTACTGAATGGTACATCCTTTCATGTCCCCACCATATTGTCTAGTGTGTGTATACACCCCACCAATCCGTCCTATGTTTGCTGTTTATAGAAATGAACTGGAGAAACTGGGTTGAATCGTGGTTTCTGTTGTATAGAGCAGCGGTCCCAAACCCCTGGGCCATGGACCGGTACCGGGCCGTGAGTTGTTTGGTACCGAGCTGCGAGAGTTGAGGCTTGGGTGTGAAATTTATGGTTTTCAGGGATTTTATCGTTATTATTTATTGGTTTTATCGTTAATTCCGTTTCCCTGGGTCTTTTCCCAACAAACACATGGGAAAAGACCAGTACTGGTTTTATTTTGTTGTATTTATCCACGACACCTTAAAGGCCGGTCCGTGAAAATATTATCGGACATAAACCTCACATTAGGACATAGAGGACAGCAGCACCTTGCAAGCTGCAAATGATCACATTAGAATGACAGCTGTGGTTGTAAATTGTTCTGCACCAGGTTGCTGTTCTTTTCCAGTTTTAGGGTTTTCTGGGGTTGACAAGACTTTGTTAAACATGAAATTCTGAAACTTTGTTTCTTGCATCCCACCATGACTAACACAAGAATGTGACTCTTCCTGCAAGACAAAAAGAACAATTGCAAATGAGTTTGATCCTGGTAGCAATTTGACAAATATTTAAGTGGCAATAGCATATTGACTTTAAGAAGAAAAGCTTCTGCAGGCCACAACATCTGGTAACAAGCTTTCTGATTCAGAAGCTGCAGTGCTTAAAAAATGTATTAGACCACGTTTCAGACATCTGTCAACTTGTTTAAAACTTAAGCTTATCTTGTTATTTACTTGGCAAAAACAAACGAAAATCAAGTTAGCCAAATTACGCTGCCACTAAGTCAGTAATTAATCAAATATAACATTCCAACATTAAAATGAAAATTTTCTGTTCAACAATGCAAGTAAACAACATTAATTTAACAAAAACATAAGCTCTTTATCATTTTTAGAGCTTGTAAAACAGTACATTATAAAATTCATTGATAATAATAGCAGTTGTATTTTAGAATTAAAATATTATTTTGATTAAAAAGCTTGTGCATAATAGTAAAGTGACCTATTACCGAAACATTATCTTGATAACAGCCAATGCTATTTATTTATGGCACCTATTAACCACTGTATGTCTACATTTTTACTGTCTATAACTCTAACAGGTCAAAATAGTGATTATATTGAGACCAGTGCGGTGCTAAGCTTTCAGCTAATGCTACCAAGTTTGGTTGTTCATCAATAAACAGCATGAATGCAGCACAGACACAGATACTTCCTAATTAGTAATAAGTAAAATGCAAATAAATAGCTAAAATGACACTCATGGTAATGCAGACTTGTTGAAATAATCTCACAACAACCCAGATTACTGGTCACATAGTTGCAGTAAAATTGCTTCAAGAGGCTTTAGCAGAATATCTATAGGTCCATTTCAGTTAACTGAAATGGACCTATAGATAGCCGAGGCTGTAGTTTGCCGACATTTTGCAGCTGGAGTTACCTGTGTTGCACACTCCTGTTAATCAAAATATCTACATCTCTTCTCCTGCAACATGCTTTATATACTGGCTATAAAATTAGGGGAAATTGACTACAGGGATTATAATTAGGCTGTAAACACATTTACTTCTCTGGTAAAGCTGGGCTTTTTACCTTGGGAGTCGGTGGGGTCGGAGTTGCTCTGGCAGGCTTCTTTCTTTCTTGATTAATTAATTAGTTAATTACGTCATGTGTTTGAACTTCATTGTGTTGGTTAGATGTTAAACATTTTTTTCTGACAGTGTCATCACAATTACATTTCCTTTGAAAATAAATGAGCTTTTGCAAGTTTGTTTTGAAGGAACAAGGTTGAACTGAAGTATACACGAGCCTCTAATGCATCATTGAATGCTATTCTACACACACAAATTTATTGAAATATCACATGCAACTTTTGAGTAAGCTCTCACTCTGGTCATTCCTACTGTCCCATTCCTCTCCATCCTACTGGGGGGACAGCCGGCTGCAGGAATGCAGGCCCGTCCCAACCGTCCCAAATGACTGCACACACAAAAAAGGATTTAACTCTTTGTCACAATTGTCCCCTCACACTCCGGCCTGCAAAGGGAGGAAAAAAAACAAAACAGCACAAGACTCCTGAATCCACTTCCCCTCCACCATCTCGCCACCCTCAACCATGACCCACCCCCCTCCCTCCACTGTGGCCCCTACCTTTCTCCTGACCCCGGCCGCGTGCATAAAAGACCCATCAGAAGTATCGCTGGCCACATTTACAAGTGAAAGAGGCTTAATAATGGAGCGGTTAGGGAGAAGAATGAGAAGACAGAGGGGCACTCACAGATGTGGAGGTGCAAAGGGAGGGGGGAGGAAGGAGCAGCGTCCCATTGTTGCCCCCCGCCACCGTCACCACCCAGCTCTGGTGGGAGGAAGGAAGAAGGGAGGGTTGGCAAGGGGTGAGGAGGTAAAGTGTGAGGTGAAAGTTGCTTTTTAGCCAGATTTTGATGAAGAAGCAGAGAGGAGGAAGAGGATAAAAAGAGGGAGGAGGTGTACGAAAGTAAAGGTGGTGATAGGGAGTTGGGGGTGAAGCACAACATTAAGTTGCAGAGGAATAAATTAGTACAACTACACTACTCTTACCTAGGGAAAAAATAAAGACTTGTCCAGCTGTTCTACTGGGAGCGTGTGAAAAGGGGCTCAAAGGTCACAGTGTGTGTGTGTGTGTGTGTGTGTGTGTGTGTGTGTGTGTGTGTGTGTGTGTGTGTGCGTGCGTGTGTGTGTGTGTGTGTGTGTGTGTTACGGTGATCCTGGCTTTTTCTTTCCATGCATCTCTTATTGTCCAGAACTGCATAGATGGCAGCACACAGAAACAGCAGCTGGGGTGAAGAGGCCTCTAAGCTGACCTTTGAACCCCTCCTCTTCCTCACACAGCCTGTGTGGTGGTGGTATTGGTGGGTGGGGTGGAGGGCGGAGAGCAGAGGGTGGGGGTTGATGAAGTCATCACAGCAGGGTCGTGGTGAGATGTGGCATATATAGGAGGTAGGCTGGTGCCTTTTGAAAGGATGAGGAGATGTTTCCAAAATGTCGGCAACCAGGGAGGAAACTGAAGTTTGGAGGTTTTGGCTGATTTCCTATTTGGTCGATCACCTTCAGCAGGTGAGAAAAATGGCAGTTGGGCATCTCCAAAGAAACCAAGTTGGCTGAGGAAACTAGCTACAGTAGAAATCTGGCAGCATCTGAAAGGTTTTCCCTGGCTTTGGCCCAAAATTTGACATTTAAATGGCAAACTTGACTCTAATGTTGTTTAACTCGAAGTTTCTTGCGGTGAATTCTTCAAGCACACCTCGTTGTTCAAGAGAGTAAAATCTGACAAAATGAAGAATCAATATTTAAACCAAATATTTAAACACGCTACTGCCTAAATTAGAAACATCCAGTAATGCACCTCTCCTCCACTTTCCCCATGAATTTATGTGGCACAGTTTTTTTTGTGTAATTTGTTTAGTTGTTTTCTCCACACTCTCTCTCTAGTTTTTCTTCTCTTTCTGCTCACCCTCTAACCAGGTGACAGCCCCACCCTGAGCCTAGTTCTGCCTCTTCATGTTTAAAGGGAGTTCTTCCTCCCTACAGTTGCCAGGTGTTGTTTAAACAGGTAAATTATACTGTGTCAGAACTATGTCGTTACTTACATTATAACGGGACCCTGTTTTAACCCTACGTTGAAACCTGACGTGCACCTACCTGCCAAGAAATGTGACTACACATCGTGTTGCGTGGCGTGGAAGGTTGCAGTTTAGCGGTACAGGTAGTTTCCATTTACATCAGTTTGGTTAACCTAAAATACATTTTTTTAAAAATCTAGAAGTCATCACAAAAAGAGAAACTCAAGAAGTTAACCAAGGCACACTGATATTCACTGAGTGCAGGCGGCCATGAACACACACAGCTCACACACACTACTAACAAAGGTACTCTGGCACTGGAGTGCTCTTCTTTCTAAGTGCTCCCTTACCTAATTACTGAATGCATTTAGCTTTAAGAGGTGGTACCTAAGACAGCAGAGAGAAAACACAACACATGTCCACACATGCAAAACATGTGCTACACAAACAAGACTGAATTGAAATGAACATACTAACATATAAATTTAAAAAAATATCTCAGAGGTTTGACTCCAGGGGTCATTTTTAAATCTTATGTATAGGCGACTGTGTGGTAGGGTAAGAGTTTATGGTTTGCAAAGCCACACAGTGTAAAATGTAAAGAAAAACAAATGCAATTGTTTGCAAATCTCATTAACAGCTATTGTATTCATGACATAGAAAACATATCCAAAAAAGTAAGAACACTGAATACTTCTACTCTGAAACCATAATGTTAATAATAGCACGAGTGCTTTTAACCAGCCAGAAGGCCACTCTCCTCTTTAGTCTGGAGGATGGTGAATCCATGTTTTTCAAAAAATAATTTCATCTTTTACCTCCTTTCCTCAGTTGATATTAAACAAGCTTTGGGCCAGAGAATGAGATATGGACAGATATGAGTTCTTCTTTATGGAGCTTTGCTCTGCATTTGGGGATGGCTCCACAAGCTGTGTTCACAGAAACTGATTTGTGGAAGTGTTCCTGAGCCCATGCAATGATTTCCATGGCTTAATCATGCCTGTTTATTCCAGTGTTGCCCTGAAGGGAAGTTTGGTTTGGTTTTCAAACTTTTATCCATTACATAAAGATGTTTCTAGAATCTCTGAGTCTTTCGAGGTGATGAGATATTCACAAATTTATACTGAGGAACATATGTATGTTCCTCAGTATAAACTTCATCCACAATTTGTAGATTTTCATTCATTACTGAACCTCTGCTTGTCTTTACTTTTGAAAACCATTAATTTTCTAAGATGCTCGCATTATTCCCATCCTCATGTTACTAATCACAATCTATCCAAACCTGTTACCGGTTAATTACACGATATTCCTCCAGTTGTTTCCTTCAAGTACCAGCAACTTTTACAGCATTTTGTTGTCCCTAACTCAACTTTTTTGAGACATCTTGCTGCCATCAAACTCAAAACTAGCTTTTGTGAAATATAGATTATCGAAATTTTATTGCCAATAAAATATGCATGCATGAGATTTGCAGATGATTCTATTCTGCTTTTATTTACATGCTAAACAGTGTCCCAATAGAGGGCAGATTAGAAATCTGATAGGTTGGTGCTTTTACCTAAATAGTAATTCCAGCTGATGTGCTGATGTGTATCAGGCATAAGTGTCTAGGTCGGGTGGATGAGAATCTCAATCTCACCATGGACAGTAACACCTAGTCAAGGGACTGTGATGTGTTGTCGATATTTATATCCAATTCAAGAACTTTATTCACAAATTGTAGATTAAATAACATTAATTAAAGTTATAAATTCACAAAGTCAAAAAATTAGTCAGCTACAGTGATTAGTTGAATGAGTTTATACTTTCCCATATTTCAAGACCATCTTACATCAGCCTACCCTTTTGTTTCTCCTGCGAAACCTAAAGAGTTTGATCCTTAAATTTTAATTTACAAAATGGTCACGCTGTAGTAATGAAGTACTACTCACCAGTGCTGTCTCTTATGGGTTAGTGGACTCCAGTTCTATGCTTCATGCATTTGTACCGCTGTCGTGTTGAAGCCAGATGTGATAGCAAGGACAGATCTACCGCCCGGCTAAAGGCTTCTAGCCTCAAATTGTTAATTAACGAGCATATCCAGGACAATTCTCCTTTCTGAAACTTGAAATGATAAGAATGTGAGATAAAATGAGTGATTTAGCCCATAAACCCGTCACAGAAGTGTTTTCAGAGGTCAAGTCCAAGACCTGTTTCCCCTTAGACTTCTGTGGAACTGGAAGATTTCTTGCAAACACAGGTATCGCCCCCTGTTGGCAATTAAAGAATTGCAGCTGGATGCATAATGATTCTGGAGCCTATTCCTGCTCTCAAAGGGCAAGAGGAGGGGTATGCTCTGCACAGGTACCCAGTCTGTGGCAGGGCTAACACAGAGAACAAACGACCATTCACACTTTCACACTTACAGCCAATTTAGAATGACCACTCAACCTCATCTGTGTCTTTACCAGAGAGAACCCACACAGAAAGGATTCAAACTCAGGGCTTTCTTGCTGTGAGATGATGGTGCTAAATACCAGCCCACTGTGCCAACTCAGTGTAAAAATGAGGTGTGATGTGTAAATGAGTTGGATCTAATGTCAAGTAAACTACGAGAAATGTTCACACAAGCCAGAATGTAGCTTCACAGAATAAAAAGAGTGAACAAACACTGGCTCCTGAAGACCTCTGACGCCTGTTCATTTCCGATGAAGAAACTATTAATTTCCTGCTCAAGGAGATATCAGAGCTATGTCTTTCTCAGAGATCTAATCAGCATCGCATCTCGTACAGGGAGCTGATACACAGCAGCTCCAGTCATTCACAATCAAGGACAGGCAGATAAAAATCATGTTTCACCCTTTTTCAAGCAATTTGTAATAAAATACCAGGAAAAACAGGCTTTTATAAAGTTTTCAGTGCTGGATAATGTTGAGAAAGGATGTGTTTTAAATTAACAAAATTAAAGAAAAAAGGGGAAACATGCACATCATTAAATCTGATGTTAGCAACTTGTTAATGGAGTTTCAAGACTGGGGTGAACATCTTCAGCTTTCAAAGGGCGAGAGGTGGAGCGCAACCTGAACAGGTGGGCAGTCTACTGCAGAGGCTTGTTTAGATCTGTCCATTATTTTAAAACAATGTTGTAGTATTACATGCCCATTATCTACTTGGTTTTTGGTGACACAAAATAACAAACATTAACCTCTTTATGTGTAGAACATAGACTTCTCTTCACTGCAGATTTTACAGATGGTTTGCAGTCTCCTGATATTTAACTGTGAGACTATGAATGTGGATCAAAGTGCAGTGCATCAAACATTTACCCGTATGTAGTTACTGTAACAAAATACTGACTTATCTTTAGAACGCCTTGTCACAGTGTAAATTTAACAGCAGCTTTGTCATGCACATTATCGCTCCTCAAAATCAGCAAAACTGATTCAAACTAAGTACATCTGAATTCATTTATAAAGCATGAGCTGAAAAAAAGTAACTTTCAAAATATGCTTAATTTGTTCAATGAATGCAGCAAATGCCTAAGATGTGCTCAGGTTTTTGTGATTGTAGGGTCTGAGTGTCATTATGATTGGAGGAATCATTTTGTGAGAATGAGAAACAGCTAACTCAGAATGTATTTACATTAAACAACTTCTCCATTCAGTCGCACATTGGGCTTCGAATGTGGCAAATACATCCCAATACATTTTAAATAGAAGAATGAATGTAACTCAGCTTTGATTTGAGTTGGTTCAGTGAAAAAAAAAAACTGGAGATTAATTTTTTTTTAAAAAGGGGTGGAGGACTCCAGGCCTCGAGGGCCGGTGTCCTGCAGGTTTTAAATGTGTCCTTGATCCAGCACAGCTGACTTAAATGGCTAAATTACCTCCTCAACATGTCTCGTAGTTCTCCAGGCCTAGTAATGAACTAATCATGTGATTCAGGTGTGTTGACCCAGGGTGAGATCTAAAACCTGCAGGACACCGGCCCCAGAGGCCTGGAGTTCCCCACCCCTGCTTTAACATAACGCATCCAAAGGGTCCAAAAGTAACGGGACAGCCATGTCTTTCTTTGAAATCCGACTGATGGGTAAATGTTAAATAAATAAATCAACAATAAATAAACAAACAAACCTGTAGTTACATTTCATAGTCTCAGAAGTAATGGGAACAACTTTATTAGGTGACTAACACGTTACGGCTTCTGGCCTTCATCAGGGTCAGTTGACCAACAAGACGCATTGGTCACCTAATAAAGTCGTTCCCTAATACTTTAAGTGTTGCTGGAGTCCTCACGTCATCAGATCTTTGATCTTCTCCATGCACCTTGGAAGTAGGTGAAGTTGTGCCAGAAAATTTTGGTGATATTCTCAGAAGTAAAAAGAATCTCGTCCATTAAAATGCAAGAAAACAAAAAAATCTCAAGGACCTACCTTTGTTTGAATACTGGACAAAAGGCACAGAACATCTGTCTTGTGCGGTTACATTTTATTTTTGCTCTACATTGTAGCAGTAAAAGGTGCACAAAACCTCAAAAGCATCTGTCACAAGCGCTCAGAAGCTGGACCTGAAACTTGTGTAACACAGACAGAAGAAACAAAAAGGACAAAAAACAAAGTATTTTGTTGTGGAGATTGACTCCATACTCCACCATGGTTAATACAAACTGGCTCTGATTATGGATGACATAAACATTTTAATACAAAATATGATTGATATTTGCCTGGAGTCTGCCTTCTCCATAGCAACACAGCAAAGCTTATTGGAAAAAGAACCTGATGTATGTTGAAATGTGAGAACTGGAAAAAGTACGAGCTTTGTTACTCTGTTTCCCTTGTTCTTCACTGAACTTAACACATCAATTATTACAAGAAAAGAATCAATATTTTACAATTAGTCATTTTCTGTAAACAATCCAAACTTTTGGCAGTATTTCATAACTGTCAAAGAACATCAGGTACTTTTAATACTCCATAAAGTGCGTTGTCAGTATTTTAAAAACCTGCGTACCTGTACAGTTAAAAGCAATGAAACAAAAATAAAAGCACTACAGAAGTCAGTGAATTAAAATGCACTGAGCTCTTGGTGAACTCTGCTTCACCTCCGTTACACTTGTCAAAGCAAAGTCTTTACTGCCACCTGGTGACAGAAAGGGTCACATGCTCCCAAAATATGG
>VUQR01004402.1:21083-33395 GCA_015108515.1 Hemichromis elongatus
GTGGAAAGACAGCACCAGTGGTTGACTGGGGCTTTTATTATGAAGGAACCTCGCCACCTCCTCTGACACAATGTCCTGAACCAGATGCTGACCATAGACATTCTTGTAGAGGTCCCACTCCAAGTCTGGTGATCAGAAAAGAAAGACAATCACAATCTGTGTTGGTGCAATGCTAGATGGGTGGGGTGCTCTGTAATAACCACAATAAAGGGTGGTAGAAATACGCTTCAGGAACAAATCAATGCAAGTCTACTTCTCATGGTAGTTGTCATGAAAAACTTGAAAAGTAGATAACTAACTAATTTAATTATAGGTTCTGTAAGCGATTTCTTGTATTTAGCCAGCTAGCATAACAGAAAAGCAGTAATTGGCTACAATGAAAGCCTTAATTGCCTCCTCAGGAACACTGTACAAATCATTCTTGTAGGAAACATATGTAGTGTAATACAGTAATAATACATTACGGTTTCATAAACAAGCTCTCTGCACTTTGTTTTGCTACAAAGCTAGCTGGCTAACATGAAGCAGCCTCCATATGTTAGCATCGACAAACACGTCTCACCTCTAATATTTGGCTTAAAGTCACAGTCGCAGCTGTCCGATATTGTGCAGTAAAGTTTCTGGAAAACGCAGCAGACCGGGTTACAAAGGAACAGAAATAACACACCCAGTGTCGCCAACATTTTGGCTGCCTACTGGCAGACGGAAAAGCTCAGTTTCTCCTTATCGCTACCGGCTGATTTTGTAGTTTTTTCCTCCCGGAAGGCGTCCAAAAAGACGTAACTCAGTGACAAAGTGGACTACAATTCCCAGAGAGGATCCAACACAGAGCGTGAATCGTAGGACACGTTAGAGGATCACAGTCCAGAAAGCCCAAGAGTCTGGCAAACTTTACTAGAAATCTGCCTGACATGATAGACTGAGTTTCTCTCCAACTATTTACTTTAACTGGAATGGGGGATAAGAGGGTGAAAAGGGTCTGGGATCAGGATTTTTTTTTCTTTGTTTGTGACATAAAGTTTAACAGGGTTACTGCTAACGCACAAACAAATTGCGTTACTATCTTGTTTTCAGTCGAAACATCAAATCTGAACCCGAGACTTCCAGTTAATTCACATATATTCCATATGGAATATCTGTGAAATGAAATGCAAGTATTTGTGTTCGTGAAAATTCTTCTATTAGCGAGTCAGAAAAAAAGTTAAAAAAGAGAGAGAGAGAGAGAGAGAGAGAGAGCTATAAATCCAAGGTATGTCCGGCATACAGCAGAGGGAGCTATGAATGTAAAAATGTTCTTTGAAGGAGTCGTGTGTTATAGCATTCTGGGTCCTGACATACCGGTATGTTCCAGAAAAAAAGAAAAAAAAAAAATTAAACACTTAATTAGGAGAAGGTGGACTAATAAGGGGGAAAGGCCACATACATATTTAGTGCGCCTTTTATTTTACTAGATAAATAAAATCTTACACACTGGAAAATGGATAAAAATAGGAAACCTGCTGTAAAATAATAGATTACATAATTTACACTCATAAACCCAAATGTGATGGCCCCAAACCTAATTTTTTATTGCTCTGATGTTTATTTACTCATGTATTTATTATCGACCTTGTATGGCTCCATACTTTCTAGCAACTTTAAACAACAGAATGTAAAAGAGAAACCTTATTGCTGTACCTCCAAATGAAACAGAGACAAACCATCTGGGCTAAAATATCATTCTTAAAAATGCAATTTGCAGAAATTTCTTAAACATATTTAATATCCATTATTAGTATTTATGCATGCATATTTTTGAAAAATTCAAATGAAATGCAAGTATTTGTGTTCGTGAAAATTCTTCTATTAGCGAGTCAAAAAAAAAAGTTAAAAAAAAAAGAGAGAGAGAGAGAGAGAGAGAGAGAGAGCTATAAATCCAAGGTATGTCTGGCATACAGCAGAAGGAGCTATGAATGTAAAAATGTTCTTTGAAGGAGTCGTGTGTTATAGCATTCTGGGTCCTGATATACCGGTATGTTCCAGAAAAAAGAAAAACAAAATGAAACACTTAATTAGTTTGTTTGTTTTCTCACTTTTTTCATGGACCGCACACTTCACAGCAAGATATGCACTTTAGTGGGATGTCTTGCTTTGTAGTTTTAGGTTTTATTAACAGTGACCTAAGCTTCATGTGTAAGATTAGACCATTTTTTAAACTAAATACATTATTTTGCAGTGTTGAATTTTAAAACACCTTGAATACTTTGTACTGGATTTATACCGTTAGTTCCTGAGGTTTATTTTTTTTTTAGGTTTGGGCAGCAGACTGAGGAATGTTGGTGCTGCTTCAGCACAGGAAGTGTTTAAGTTTTGACTTCCTGCCTTGGGTTTATCACTCTTTGGACTCTTTTAACCTACCCAGTGTTCCTCTGCATCATATTTATTGGGAGCTTTCTTGTTCTGTGTAGTTAGGTTGTTTTCCTTTATACTTTGATCATTTTCCCTGGTGTCTTGTTTTAGACTTGTTGACTGATTCTCTTCATTGCTTCGAGCGGTCTCCTGTTTCCCATCCCCCATCAGTTCACAGTGTAAAAGATAGACCTGTCGTTCTCTTGTGATGTGTTATCTCTACACGTTTCTGTTCCGTCTTCAGTAGCTCTTTAAATTTATTCTCTTGCTCCCCTTGTTTAAGTTTTTAGATTTAGAATCTTCACTTAAACCTTTAACTTTTTGTTGAGTGTTCTCTACCTCCTGCAAATTACATTCTTTAGTCCACACAACACTGGGTTTAGGCACAGAAACATTTTTAATGATGTATTTCAGTGATTTGTTTGTATGGTTTTTGTATTTCGTTTTGTGGTTTTTGACCTTGTATGTGAGGAGCAGGATTTTGAATTCAATTCTGACTGGGTTTGGAAGCGGCTGACTCACATTTGAAATGTAAATATCACCACAGCAGAAGAATACAGGAAGAGTTTGGCATATAGCATCACTCCTCAGAAATATGCTACACACAGACTAACATCAGGGAGTGACCGGTAACCCCTCCGAGACTGCAGGTAGATACTTTAATGGTGGAAGCGTTGAAACAGTGAGCAGTGATTCAAAAAAAGCTTCAGCACCGACATGTAAAAGGTAGAGAGGAGACATTTGCACCTGAAATAGACCACACAAAGTAGGAGGTTGGCTTTGTTATATGGCCCGAGGACGGTGAGGCATGTTGGTGTGTAGGCTGCAGCGCAGCTCGAGTCGCCAGCTAGCTCAAAAACTTGACTCTGTTTTTATTCAATAAAACAACCTCCAGTCAAATAAACGTTTATTTACACTTTTTGATAAATAAAGAGTAAAACTGTTTAAGATTACAGAAATGATCTGCACCTGTGTGCTGTACTCGTGCAGTTAGGATCAGTTTACTCATCTTACATTAGAAGTCAGATCATTATAATAGGAAGAAAAAAGAAACAAGAAAATCCTAATTATTGAAAAGATACAAAAAACAAAACAAAAACTGAAATGCAGATTTACAGTTATTCTGTTATTACATTCTACAATATGACATATGGTTGTGGATTTGGCTAAGGTCCAGCCTGTAGGGAGCTTTAAACATTTACAAACACGAGCCTATCAGAACGAGGCACAGCCTCTGTAACCTGACATAACACCACATATTTACACTTCTAAATCATGTCATCCTTTGCCACTGTGGAGTAGATACAGTTCTTTGTTAGGTAAACTAAAACAGGACAATGTTCATCTGTGACGTTGTTGAAGCAGTCCTCAGTCAAAAATAAAAACACCCTCTGAAGACTCCGTCAAATTGCATTTAGTGGTTTCTTTCACAAACTGTGCTCATTCTGGTGAAGCTTTCAGATGAAGTTCCTCAACCTTGAGTTACGTCAGTTTAGCTTCAAAGGAACTGGAAAAGTGCTGGTATGGGAAGGTAAGCATTTATAAAATTTCAGTCTCACTCTTCAAGTATCCCTGTCTGCTACATGTGAACAGATTTGAACCAAGTGGGTGCACTGCTTCGTTCTGGTGTCTACACGCTTAAGAAGGCTCCTTGTTTGAAAGATCACAGCGCTTTCCCTTTTAATGAGTTTTCAGTGGAGGAGCTCCTCAGTGTCCAGCAGAAACAATTGTCCACGTATGCAGGCATGAGCCCATTCCATAAACAAGGCCTCTAAAAACAGGTGCTGGGATCAGTGTCGCCTGATGGGTGGCTCCAGCTTGTTGGACAGGGCAGTGAGCACCTGGTCAAACTTAGAGTATCGCAGAGCCTGTTTCTCCTCGGCTCCCCGGCTCCCCCACAGCAGCCGCATCTGGAAATCAGTCAGGAAAAGCTCCAGGACTTCAGCCTGCTCCCGGAAACCTGCAACATCACATCAGTTTAACATTATTAGCAGCACAGGAGTGTAGAGAGGAACCAGAGGACTACCATTTCTACCACAGAGGTCCCTGTAAATGGACCTGTTTCCAACGTGAACATGACACATGTGTGTAAATGAGAGGGATGGACAGGGAAGCTGCAAGGAGCAGAAGTAATGAAGGTAGAGTTTAAATATCGGAGGTCAACCATCAGAACAGATGTAGAGTGCACAAGAGAGGTGAAGAAGAGAGTGAAGCCACGGTGGAGGGAGTCTGGATGAGCATCAGGGGCGATGTGTGACAGAAGCAAGAGCGAAAGAGTTTTACTAGATGGTAGTGAGACCTGCTATGATGCATGGTTTAGAGGTGGTGCCACTGACAAAAACACAGGAGGCAAAGCTGAAGATTTTCATTGGAAGTGACTGGGATAGACAGGAAAAGAGTTTATCAGAAGACAGTCCGGGGTGAGTGGTTTGTTAAAGAGGCAAGACTTGAGATGATTTGGACATGTGCAGAGGGACAATGGAGGCACCTAAAATGCGATCCTAGTTCATTAAGTGGAATGACTACTGGTAAACGGAGCAGGTCCCAAAACGGATTGCTGCCGTCTTTCGTGTTTGAATTTTCTAAAGGGTCGTATTTAATTGCTAATGTTATGAAGAAGACATTTTGCATTGTGTTTTCGTCAAAGCTCTCTCACCTTGTAGTTTGCTCTCAGTGTTAGAGCGGTAGATGCCCCCTAGCTGGGCAATGGTTCTCGCTGCCCCAAGGTGGAACATGATCACTTCCACCCCGACGTCCACCGTTTCCCACAGTTCTGTCCCCTCCTCACCCACCACCGCATTCTTCTCCATCAGAGTCAGAAGAGGGAGGACGTGGGGGAAAGTAGTGTTGGATAGCGGACAGCTTTCTGGAGGGTAGAAAGACAGATACAGAGATCATGTTAGTTGTGGAAACAATGGTGTAGCACAAAGGAATGAGCACGAATTGTTTCTCCATGCGTTTATCATGTGGTGTGGAGTTCAGGAGACGCTCTACCTCTTCCATCATTCAGGCTCTTCATAAATGGCCTGAGAGTTTTTTCATAGAGAATGGCGCCTTCTGTGTGCCGCTGCCGTAACACCATCCAAGTCTCCTGCAGACGGGACACCTGAAAGACCGAAGAACAACACTATTGCTTTTGTGCCTTCCTCTTGTTTTGCATATATATTCCTTTTGTTTTTTAGTTATCCGCGTTGCCTTACTGTTTATATTTCCTGCACAGCTGAACCTACAATTTTGTTGTACATATACAATGACAAAAGACGGCTACTCTATTCTATTCTAGTCTACTAAAAGCTGGCAGTAATGATGGTTTCCACATGCAAGCCCAGGAAGCTTAGCCTGAAGATGTTACCAAATAGGCCGGGAGCCTCAAAACAGATTGTGAACATTTAAAAAAGTAAGTGAAATGAACAGATTACTTTACAGCACTTTTCTACTCTTGTTGAGCACTCGATGAGCTTTATATAGTTACCGCTATACAGTTATAAGCCTTTATTGTCTTTATTTTTTCAGTCTGAAAACATAGTTGTGATTCCTAAAAATATTCAGAGGTGATGTCTTTTTTAAATGTATAGAAAGTTTTGAATATGCACGGAAACTTCACCAGATAAGACAGTCTAAATCCAAAAATATATTAATAATAACCAAGAAAAAATATAAAATGATGCAACTTTTCTGCATTTGAGTTAATAAAGTCACTGAAGGGTTAATAAGTTATCAATAAATGACTTTGCGTCTTTTGTTTGAGAATGTGATAAAGCACCCTGATATCAGGGTTGTGACATTTTACAGCCTGACACCTTGATGTACGGAAACCCAAAAGAGGGCCAAAGGCTAAATCATGTAAGTGATAACATTAAATATCAGAGCAGCTCGGAGCTATTCCTGAAATTAAACATCCTCACTAAAGGTGAGTCATGGCGCGATATTGTCACGGCATAGCAGTATACACAGTAGGCAAGGGGTTACAGCCTCAGTGTTTATTGTACTACTTTCTGCCATCAAGTCAATAATATTTGTTAATCTCTTACCTATACCCTGGTTTAACTTCACCCCGGCAACCTTTGTTACACATCCCTTGCTCTACCTGCTGTTTCCCGTGTGCCTCCACTATCTCCATGAACACAAATAACCAAAGCTCCACGCAGTGCGTGTTTACCTGCGGCAGCTCCAAGGCTCTCATGACAGCAGCGAAGCCAAACATATTGCCCATTGTGCTCTTGAGCTCAGCGGCGATTTGGATGATTTTATGAAGCAGGCATGCTCGTTCTTCAGTCGTCCCCGTGCAGCCCAACACGTGCACAGCCAACATGATGGACATGGTTTGAAACCTGCAGGAATGTTATGTTATATCAGCCCACACAATGACCACAATTTGCTTCACGAGGTCCTTAAAGTCAGAACAGGGCATCCGTTTAAACAGCAGGAGCCAGGAATAAGGAGACAATATTGAAAGGGAAAGCAGACATGTGGTTTCCCACAGACTAAATAAATCATGTGGTTAAAAGAAAGGCTAAAAAAAAAAAGAAAGAATTATAAATTACTGTAAATAAATAATTACACAGCCTGGTAACAAAGCCAGGTTGGTCTCTCTAGTCTGCTCTACTAACTTAATTAGCAAGTATGCGTCTGTGTACTCCTGCATTATACTTTATGGTTCCAGTTTGCCAAGCAAATTTGCTAGCAGTTAACTCTGTAGTCATTTCCAACTCTAAAAACCAACTTGGTGGACGAAAAGTCTAAGAAGGCTCAACAAACTGCAGACTAGAAGCTACATGGTGAGGTTACATGGTATCTAGACTGCTTTTTCCATGTACGTATGATGTCAGATTAACACCGCTCTGTCATGCTAATGAACAGCTCAACTGGTCGAACAGTATTCACCTCTCCAGCAGGTCTAGTCTCAACTGTTGTCCATGTGGCAGCGTGAGCAGCTCCATCCCGGAGGTGACGCCCATCATCCTTTGCACCTCTGGCGTGACCTCCAGAATTCTGGCAACCTGGGAACAAACACAGATATGAGAACTGCTGCATCGATTTCAGTTAGCGGAAACAGGATGAGAAGGAAAATACACTTCAAAATCTCCTGAAACATCTGCATGTTTTCGCACATCAATAACACTTTGATTTGAAAATGGTTTAGAATTTGCATTCAAACAAACACACTATAGTTTACCTGTTATCACTAACAGGCTTTCCTTCTGCATACTTGTTAATGCATTCAGACTAAAATACAGCAATCCCTAAACTTTTCTGCTGAGATGCAGTTCAACCTAAAAAATCATTTATAAATGAATTTATAAATCACTATTGCTTTATAAACATTGATTAGTGCAGCTTTAAACAGTACCATGCAGTCAGCCTTGGTGATGTGTTTGGCCACCGTCCTGGGATCGACCTCCACCAGCAGCTCCTTCACCCTCCGCAGGATGCCCACCTCTAGAGGCTTATTCTCTTTTCCCATCAGTGGTGACTGGTACCTGCTGGGTTTAAAACAGGAGACCGTCTCCACCACAGGCGAAAAGTACACATTCCCATCCTCGGTCCTCAGCGGGTCGACCCCCGCTGAGCCTTCTTCTGCCTGCAGCCTCTCCACATAGCTCTGAGGACCAGGGTACAGCTCTGTGTAGCTTCCATCTGCATCAGCGGAGGGAGAGACCTGGGTGTGGTGAGGTTGGGGTTTGTCAAGATGCTGTCTCTGTAGCGTGCTGCTGGGAGAGGGCAGGGGTTGGACGGTGTCCGAGCGCCTCGGCAGGGCCGGAGTCACAGCTTGAGTCCGGCTGCTGGACGGAGTTCTGGATGGGGGGGCTGGAGAAGAAGGAAGGGAAAAGGAGGAAAAAGAGGATGTTTACAATTATTTATCAAAAAAAGCAGATCTAAATATTTCAGACACTATTTGAGAAACATAACAAGATAAAGTGGCACATTCTTTGTCACTCAGTCATGTCAGTTATTATCAAGCAGCACTGCTCAATTTGTTTTTTAACAAACAGAAATGTAGATTCCTTTTTATCTTTGATTGTTGTCTCTGAATGAAAATAATCGACCATGTGAGGACATCTACTAGAATCACATTAATCACCAACAGTATAATGTATTTTTTGAAGACTTTATCATTAAATCTTTTAAACTCTATTGCAGCTTTAAATTGGACCTTTTTTTCTTTTTAATGATTTTTTCTCGATCACAAACTGAAAATCCCCGCTACTTTTTTTTATTTTAATGCGCAAGTTATTTGTCTTGTGAAACAGCAGGTTTGCTTTTTTAAGTCAGAGGGTGAGGTCATGAAGTTCATGTACATGGACATGCTATTTGAACACACTGTTTGATTAAGCACACCGATAACCTTCTACTTACATCGCACTCAATTACAACAGTTTAATGATTACAACTTAACCATGTGCAGTATTCTCGTAAAGTTTTACTGCTTTCTGTCCACATTTGCACATTATTTCTATGTTGCCTTCAAATTTTTATTTACTTCCATTTTATCCTTAAATGTCTTCACCCAAAACCATTTATTCTTTTCAGATACACTTGCCTTTGTCTATAATAACCCGTAACAACAGTATTATCTATTACATCTATAGATCAGAGTTCACAACGTGAGCATTTGATTCAGTTCTCTCTTACGCAATCAACCTTGCTGCTGAATACTACAAAAGGCTGTGAACCTTACTCCTGCTACATTACAGCCGGCGCGGTCAGAGGTGTTTTGCTCGTTAGAGCCGGACAGCAGTTGTTCACTCAGAGACCGGCTGTGAAGCAGGCTAGACACACAAACAACACGCTCGGGTTGAAACGTGAGATCTTTTTACGGCGACGCTCTAGGTAAGTAGTTACCTAGAAACCAAGAACAACAAGCATTTTAGAAGATAAAACAGCATTTTAATGTAAACCCAAAATACGTTTACTGCTGTTTTAGCCCATTTGTTGTGTAGTTACGCTGTGAGTCCTGTTCTGACAAATACATGAACAACCAGCTAAGTAGTAGCATATGAGCTGTCACAGAGGAATAGGAGATTTTCCAGATGTTTCCTCTCAACAGTAACATGGCTGAGCTTTATGACTGCATCGAGAAATCTCACTATATAAACTATCATCATTCACAGTTACTGTCGAGTTTATCAATTGTATAAGCAGAAATTCATACTTTATTCTGATCACATGGAACAAAAGCAAAAAAACCCCTATTTATTGTTTTGGAATCGGATGCATTTCAGCTTGAAAAAATAGTTTTCTTTTCGAAGAAAAGGAGGAAGCTTCTAAGTTCAGACTTTCTCAAACTTCATACTGAGAGAACATGGAGTTACTTGTTTTTAAGGTACTCATGGTTATTTAACTTAATGCAAAACAAAAAGATGTTTTGATTATTTTAATTTTGGAATTAAGAAAAAATGTTAACTCTTGCGAGCACAAAGGGTCTTTTGACTTAAACAAAGAAAGCTTTTACATTTCGCTTTATAGTTTGAAACCTATTATTGCTGGCAACTGTGAAACCTGAGAGGGAACAATAAACAGCAAACAGCTTTGTTGCCTCCTTTTAAACCTCCTGAGATTTAGAAGCAGGAATTCCCACACTGCAGTTGAGCAAGTCAGCTGCAGAAGCTATGCAAGTATTAAAGTAGAGTGCCTCGGCTTAGTGAAAAACTACAGGAAACCCTTTGTAGAAAGAGTGGTGGTGGTGTGAATGAGGTCTGTTTTGGCAATATGATAACCTTTGCTGTCAAACAAACTGAAATAACTGAGTTATGTTATTTATACAGATTAGCAATCTAGATCACTAACGATGTGCATTGGTGATATTTTCCGACGCCACATTGCCAAAGTGAATATACAAAGCTCAGACGTTACCTGGTTTGAACAATAAATTAAGAAATTAGGAGGAAGTAAAAAAAAAACTTATGACAGAGGATGAACTGAGGGATGAAGAAAGACCAATCGTGATATAAAGATTAGACTTATACTAATGAATCTCCACTTCTTTTTGAGTACATCCCAACTTCTAATCAGGCAAATAAACTTTTCTCTTCGATTTAAAGGTCATTCTTACGGAGTCCTGCAAGTGACATGGGAAAAAATGTGACAAAAGTAACTCGTGATCTCGCAAAATGATCCCTCTACTTTTTGATAGCGGTTCTGTTGAAGGGTGCAGTACGGTACGGAGCAGACATGGAGGAGGATTTTGAAGAGAGAGGTCCCACAAGAGGACATCATACACGAACAAGACAAACTGTGTCTACTGCCAAGCACAGTTTTAATCTCTTTATAGTTTAGTCCAAGCTCAAAGTAAAAATCTATGAATTGCTCAAATAGGTGTGTGTCCTCCATCACTATGTTTGTTTCTAAGGTTCAGTGGTGCTGACCTGGAGGTGTACGGACAAAAGTTTTGCGAGTTCCCGAGTTACTTTTTCAAGCGCTCGCAAAAGTTTTGCAGGATGTCGCAAAAGTTCATCTTATTTTTTTTCTCCCATGTCCCCTGTGGGGCTGCGTACATTCTCGTGTTTCACTAAATAACATCTAAGGTTTTCTTAACTAACATTTTGGTTGTCATCATTGCAAGTTGCAGAAATTCATTGTCATTTCTTGTCTGGAGTCACTAAATCACTGCAAGTATCTTCCAGTCTGCATGCAGGAAGGATTTTTCTCACTCATCTTTGTTTGTTTTTAAGTTGATAAAAACCCTGAACTCAAACCCCTTACTAAGAAGGAGAGATTTAACATCTTGACATCTTTGTCAGAATCTCTTTCAGAGATGTACCATCCAAACCTGGTGGCACTTGCAGTGCTGCTATGCTCTACATTGTTGGTAAATGGAGGGAAAGTCTTGGTGTTTCCTGTGGATGGCAGTCACTGGATCAACATGAATGTCATTATCGCTGAACTTCATTCCAGAGGTCATGAAGTCACAGTGGTGCGGCCAAACGACACCTGGTACATCAAGTCAGAGTCCCCTCACTACAAGTCCATTACTATAAATTCCTCAGCTGGATTTGATGAAGAGCGCTTTGGGGGATTTGTTATGAAAACACTAATCATGCGTCGACAAGGTGCTTCACTTTGGACTCGCTTATCGATTGAGCATGATTTAGTGAAAGAGTTTTATGAAATGAATCAGAAGGTGCTTAAGATGGTGGAGGGAATGTTTGAGGATACCAAGCTGATGCAGAGCCTCCGTGATGCCAAATATGATTTGGTTCTTACTGATCCTACAATTGGTACAGGTGTTCTCATGGCTCACCGTTTGGGTCTTCCACTTGTCTTTAATGTCCGATGGACTATTCAGGGTGAAGGCCATAATGCAATTGCACCTTCCCCACTCTCTTACGTCCCCATACCAGGGACAGAGCTGACTGACAAGATGACTTTCATTCAGCGTGTCCAGAATATGCTCTACTTTTTCTTTACATGTTTTCAAATTTGGTATGTCACAGAACCAACCTACAAACCATTTGTCCATCGTCATTTTGGCAGTGATGTACATTACATGGAGCTGTTTCAGTCAGCAGACATCTGGCTGATGAGAAACGATTTCACCTTTGAGTTCCCTCGACCCACAATGCCAAACATTGTCTACATGTCAGGATTTCAGTGCAAACCCTCCAAGCCCCTGTCTAAAGAGCTAGAGGACTTCGTGCAGAGCTCTGGTGAACATGGTGTCATTGTGATGACACTGGGGACACTGGTAGAAGAACTTCCAGAGGACATCGCTGAAGACATTGCTGCTGCTTTTGCAGAACTTCCTCAGAAGGTGATTTGGAGACACAAAGGCAAAAGACCATCAAACCTTGGTAATAACACATTAATCTTAGGCTGGTTGCCCCAAAATGACCTCCTGGGTCACCCCAAGACCAGAGTGTTTGTGGCCCATGGAGGCACCAATGGGATACAGGAGGCCATTTACCACGGTGTGCCCCTGCTTGG
>VUQR01004404.1:4601-32661 GCA_015108515.1 Hemichromis elongatus
TGATTAGAAAAAATCGCCTTCCTGATGCTGGTCTCTTAGGTGCTTTTCCAAATGCAAGCACTTCTTCCTTTGGTCTGAAAATAACGATACCTTCATTAGCATGTTACCTTTATACTGACTCCTCCTGCCTTTCTTATCAGTGAGTTGCATCTTACCCATGTATTTTTTTCTGGTGCTTGTATATGTCGTCCTTCATTTGCATGTAAGGGTATACAAGAAGACTTGTGGGAATATGCTGCCCCCTTCAGTTACGGAAGGCTGACTGATACAGTCGGTACCACCTGAGTGGAAAGCTAAGGCTAGCCAGCTCGCTGCCAGTTGTGAATCAAGTCGTATCCACGATTGTCTAATCACACATGCTGGGTAACTTTGTCAGTTGTTTGAAAATTACTTTTCAAGTTAGTGCTATGAGTTACATGTCGCTAGCTACCTGTAGCAAAATGTAACTAGCCACCTGGGGTGGCTGTTGCACAGGTGATAGCGTCGTCGGTGGATTGATCCTCATCAGTCAGATTGATCTGAGGCTGAGTGTGTGGATTGGATGAAGGAGACTTGTACAAGAAAGAGCTTTGAGTGCAACAGTTGAGTAGACAAGCAATATATAAGAACTGCTTCATTTACATTCACCTAACCACATCTCGCCTACTAAGGTTATCTTCAGCAAAACTGCCTGCCTGTTTATTTCACCAACTCATGATACAGATACATTACAATTAAATAATATAAAAACAGTCGGTAAATTATGTAATGATGAGGAGCAAAGAGGCGTTATGAGTCTCCTTTCTGTAGTAGTCGTTATTGGATGGGTTAGCCAGCGGAATGTAATGTAAGTATATCGCTTGTATTGATTCATCACATTCGAGTAAGTTGACACTGGTCTCTCACTTGGATAAGATATATGACAAGTACATACAACCGTGTAACATACCATAAATTTTAAGTATGTTTTTTAACTACAGTCTAATCTTAAAGCTTTCATAAATTTGAGCTTGAATATTTTTGTGTGTTGTCTTTTTCAAGGGGCAGGAACTCCTTTCCAGATCTGATGAAACGTAACTTTACAGTCCTGGTTTATTTAAATGTAGTGCTAAACTTTTTTGATCAAAAGCCAACTTTCACAGGGCTCTGCAAGGGCCACTAGCGCATATTTTCCGTTACATTTTTGGGGGGGATTTATGTGAGATTTCTACCAGTGGGTGGAGAAATAATCTTCAAAGCTCAGGGTTTTTTCTTGTGGCCCATACCATACTACAGTATGTTTTTTCTCTGCAGTGTGTATTTGCATCTCCTTATGAACAAATAAACCACCACAGGAGCAGACTGAAGTCTTTGCTTCATCAGTGTAACCAAGATGTTCCGCTGTGCTGTTAACCCTTTGAACACAAGCTGTTTTCATTTGGTTTTTGCTCTTTTATTCACAGGTTTGTGGCATTGTCACAAGCTGTGCCTCGTACGCTAGGCTCTGATGCTTGCCAATATCTTACATTGATGGAATCTATGCTAGGATGGGGGGCGCTAAATTGAGTTTAGTTAGGCAAGTTTTATCCTGCATTAGATGATTGCAGTACCTGTTGACACAAACCTTTGCTGGTTATCTTGATGGTTATAGTATTTAACACTGGAGAGCATAAATAAGTTCCTTCAATTACAGCTGTTTTGCCCCACAAATTTGTGGGGCAATCCTAATGAACAGAGAAAATAAAAAGAAACTTAAGATGGTCTCAGCTGTTCAGGACGGTCTGAGTGTGTGCGCTTATGTGAGCGATGCTGGGAGAATCAGGTGGTTTACTCGTCCAGTCAGCTCACTCCTCTCCTTTGACCTTGCCTCGTCTCTCCATCCTCGTTTTCCCTCACTCGCTCGCTTGCGCTCCCTCTCTGAGGAAGTACATCTATAAATAACACAGCTCTCAGCGCCACACCCTTCCCTCAATGTGTGTGCATATATGCGTGTGCATGCACAAGGGTGATTTGTTTGCTGTACACACAAAGAAGTCAGACATGCATGCAGACACCTTGTGTGCAAATACAGCACTTTCTGAACACACACAGAAGCGTATGTGCGTTGCCTTCTGGATTTTTTGTGTGCATCTGTGTATGGGGTTCAGTGGGATGACTCATCACAGCAGCAGGTGTCTGTTCCACCCCGCCCTACTTCTTCAGTTTCATTTTTTATCCCAATATTTTACTCCACGGCTCTGCTTCCTGTATTTCCTTCATCCCAATCTGAAAGGAGCATCTTAGCTCCTCGCCGACATACACAGCAAGTTACTTCAGTCAAGATTTGCATAATCACATTATTTACAAAAACAAAACGCAGTGTTGTACGTTACTTTTATTAAGTCATCCTAAAATTTTGGACGACATTGCGATCTGTTAATGTAATCTTGAGGCGTCTACAAAGTGTGCAGTTTTGTAAGCCACACTGTAGGGCATGGATAGAACTGATGAGCTTGGGTAGGCAAAGTTTAAATGTGCACTCTTCAATGCTAATACGTAGTGAATCGGAGCCAAAACAATGGCGGTTGTTGCCATTTGTTTCCATGCTTTGTCTCCATTGGCCCATGGTAGCGGCACGTCATACAAACAAGCTTCTGCTGCCGCAACTGCTTCTTTGTTGCAATCCCAAACAATTTGTTGAGTGTTTGATTTTTGTTTTTGTTTTCAGCAAATAAACAGTGTAATTTCATGCTTCATTCGTATTGGTTAGCCAGTAGGCACAGGTCATAGCAGCAGTCCAGTTGTGAGATTTGTGTCACTGTTGGTCCTGTTGGACCTATCACAGGCTATCGTTGGCTATAGGACTGTTAAAGTGGCACCGCGGTGGAGGCCTGACCAAATGCATCACGACGGTTCTTTTGGGGTGGTTTTATTTGTTTAATAAAAAAAAGAAAGAAAAAAAAAAAGCAAGTTGCCTTACTGAGGAGCATATCTTGCTGTACACAAAAGATGGGTGTTTTTTGTTTTGTTACATTTGTAACATCCTGTTTTGTATAGAATATAGGGACAACAAAACCATTGTGGGTACCCGAAATAGAAACTAAAAAATGAGGAGAAAATGAAAACAGAAATGATACTACTGGCTTAAAAAATACTGAACTAAAAACACCCAAAGAAAATATTGGAAGTGCCTGGAGATCTAGTCTTTGTCACTTCCAGAGTCTTTCCGTTTGATTTGTAATGTCTCTTCTTAATATCCTGATGAATGGCCTCTATACTGTACTAACTGAAGAGACAAACTTTCATAACTAATAAAGCACATTTCAAACAAAACCAACTAAATGAGCAAAACCACTTTTGCAACTAACGGCGCTAATACTGTGAAAACAAAATCCTAAAAAAGCCAAATACAAAACTATTAATAACTGCCCTAGGTTTTAGTGTCAGATCCAATTATTGCTCACGTAAGCCTTCAAAATGCTAAAGCCTAGCAATGGACAGTTTGAGGCCTGATGGCCAATTACTCTTCCTCTTATACTTTTTTTGAAGTCTTGTACTTGGCCATTGCGACTTCCTCTTGCTAACCGGTGAATGACGTAACGGTAGCTGCGTGAATCTTTAATGCTAACTTTATGCTGTAATAGGTGGCTTGGGTCAAGTTCCTTAAAGATGAGGAGGACGCGATGACGTAGTGTCTTGTTTGCAGCCAGCAGGAGCACGCAGACGTATAGAAGCAAGAAAAGTAAAGATTTGTTTGAGTCGAGTCCTTTTTAGGAACTTGATGGGTTTTGTTCATGCAAACAGAGTTATAGTGCAGTGATGATGCATTTAAAGACACACTTACTCCTTCCAGTATGCTTGTGCTGTAAGTAAAGTACACCATGCTAAAGTCAGATTTTAAGCCAGCATGGTAAACATTTGTTTCAGTCAAAAGTGCCCTATTGTATTTATGTTAATAGCAAAAGTTGCTTTAGCCCTTTTTGTAAAGTAAATGTTGATATTTTTTAGCTAATCACTGGACAGAAAATCAGATTTTTAGAAGAGTGTTAAAACGATGAAAGACGATGGGTTGAGCGTGAAGAGCTGCAGAGAGGTGAGGGTGCGATTAAGAAGTGGGGCCATGACGAAGCTAGGAGGAAGAGAGAGAAGGCAGCCAAGTGGAGAAGTGTGTTTGTGTGCGTGCTTGTGTGTGTGGCCAGATGGCTCCAGCGTGTGGCGACCAGCCAGAGGAACAGGTGCAGGTCACATGACCAGCCGTTACCACGGAGATGGTGATTGCTCTTGGCGTGAGGATGAAAGGAGAAGGGCCCCAGGGACAGAGAGGGGGTGAGAGATGTAGAGGGAGGGTGAGTGAGCGAGCAGGAGGGAAGGAGGGAGAGAGGCACCGAGCAGGAAAGGGGACGAGCGACACAGGCACAGAGCAGAGAAAGGAGATCGGCGTACGCTACAGAGAGCAACGCAAATGGTTATGTTCTCTTTCATAGTAGGTTGGTTAGTGGAACAAATCGCTGGTACGTTTCTGCCCGACAATAAGTGTTAACTTTGGGTCTGAAATAAATCAACACATTGTAAAGTGGAGTGGAAAGCTCGGTTTAGATGGCCACTTTGATTGTGGATCCAGTTCCATGTTTGCAAATTAGCTGGATTTGCTAATCCCTGCTGCCAGCTAATCACTTATGAAACCTTTTAACAGTACTTTTTTTTTCTTTTATCAACAAAGTGCAGTGTCCTAAACCTTCAAATTTTAGCCAGCATTGACCTTTTATTTAAAGTCACTAATTTCATCCGTAGCCAGTTATTTTATAAAAGTAACTTGTATGTAACAACATATCTAAAAAAAACAACTTTATCCACTGCAAAGTCCTCTTTGTAGGCTGGTGTTAGCCACTTTGGCATAGAAAACCATTGTGCATTTCTGTTGTTGCAGAATGTAACTCATGGATCAAGTCTTCCAGTAACTGTTACCTCAAGCTTTATGCAATATTTCTGATAGTTTTCTCTATATAAGCCAAAGGTGAGTTGATGAAACAGCTCTAAGAAGATGACATTGATCACTCTTTTTCATGAAAAGTATAAAGTTATTTCCTTATAAAGAGTCAGGCAATCCTGATGATGTTTGAAACAAAATAATTGAATGCTTCCTCCTACATTTCTAGCAAATAAAGTTGTGGCAGTTTTTTTGGGGGGGGGGAGGCAAAAATAGCAAAAGCCAAAATAAATCATAAACACTCCTGCTGCCTACAAGTCAGTTTTTTGTAATATATGACTGAAGCCTGCCAACTGACACAAAGTTTGACCCTGTACTCAAAGTATTGTTAGATCATGTAGGAGTAACATTACTAGACTTGGTCTAACCTGACCTTATGTGTGTGTTGTGTTATGGATTTGTTTATAGTTTCAGATGCTCAAGCAATATTTCAATTTTCTCCTATTCAGTAAACTAGTAAAGTAGCTGCCAGAAGAACGCCATGACTGGGTATATCACTGTTTATTACACAGCATCAAAGTATTTCCAACTTTGTGTCACTTGACACCTATTGGCCACAGGGCTTTTCATTCAGCTTTTCACAATACATTTAGTTTTGATACAGAAATCCAGAAAGTCAAAAAAAAAAAACCAACAACATTTTAATGTTTGAAGATGAACTATTCAGCAGTGTGACCCCTACAACAACATGTCCTCTCCACTGGAGATCTCACTGTGTTGTACAAGATCTCTACCTTAAAAAGTGGTTGCTGGGCTCAGCTCAACAGTCTCCATGCTCTGTTGAAAACGGACAACTTTTTGGGGGTGTTGGATGGAATGCCCAGGCTGCCCGCATATATGAATTCGTAGTGTTGGGCACTTTTGAAATGAGTGGTTCAAACAGAGGTTGAGGAGGTGTTACTCAACCTGCATCGTACAAACATCTGCTGTTTGGAAGGGGTAGAAATGTGAGGCCGTGTGCCAGACGGAAGAAGGATGCCGAGTGTCCTCTCACCTCTGTGGTGTGAATGCACACAAGCTCTCAGACAGAGCCAGCTCCTCTTTCTTTCCGTGCCATAGATTGGAAGAAGCCTGGGGGCCTCTCTGCCCCTCCCCCTTCCTCTCACAGTCTCACAGGCCTCGGTCTCCCCCTCCCTCTCTCTTTCTGTCTGCCTGTCTCTCTCTCTCTCCCTCCCTCCTTATGGGTCTCTCGTTCTGCCCCCCACCTCCTCCCTGTCTTGCTCCCTCTCTCCCTGTGCCTCCATGCAGTCCTTCATCACATTAACCCCCTGTGTGCCAGAGCCCGAGGCACACTAATGATTTCTAAATGGGTAAATCAAACATGGCGATTGCCTTGGGACAGACAGGGGCGCACACATGTAAAAGAGGTAGCTCTTTGAATAATGGCTTTATGTTGTGATTGGACACTTTTTTTTCCATGGGCTTATTCTAACTTGTTTTTTTTCCCTGTCTTCTTTTCATTGTATCCTGTTAACAGTAAAAAAGTGGAGTCAGACGGTGGGGCCAGTGCTGCTAAGAAGGATTCAAAGAGAAAGAGAGAGTTCTCAGTCAACGATGATGCTGAGGTGAAGTCTCCACCCCCATCTCCACCTGAAGAAGAGGATGATGATGGCGTACAGGTATGAAAAGGAACGCTGTTGTAGAAAGTTTTGCAATGCCATAAGGATAAAGCAGGACTAAAACACATGTACAGAGTAATTAAAAACAAAAAGCTGGAGGACATGAAAACCTTTGCAGATCTGTGTCACAGCCTGTAGAGAGAGACAGCACTGAGCCACGAGGCGTGTGCTGTTTGTGTTGTAAACCAGCCATGTTGACAGACCAAGCAGATAAACCCTCCTGTCAAGTTGACATCATGCATCATCAGCAACTTTTCAGCTGCCTTTTATTTTATTAACATTTTACATCTCAAGTGTGGTGTAGTTTCTCTACCAGGCTGCAGAGGACAGTTGAAAATATACTTTTAAATGCAGGTTTAGAATTTGGAATGCATCCATGATCCATACTCAGACTCACGAAATTATGTGCAGATATAACTTTGTGGATCTTGAAGAGAGTAGCATTTAGCTATTAGCTGTATGAAGAGTTGTTGCTCTAATTCAAACAGGAAAGAACGTTAGCAGCTGTATGTCCCCTTAAACATGTCCTCTCCAGGCTGCGACCCTGGTTTGTTTCCACGGTCTTTATGACGTTGAAACGTTCTGAGCCCAACGAAGGCTAAAGGCTTTTTTTTTGTGTGTGTGTTTGTGTTTTTGTTATTTAAATATGGATAACACGCTGGGCCGTATGCTACAGAATATTGAATAATATAAATAAAAGCGACAACAACGAAATCTGTATTGTATATCTGTGAAATGTCCAGGACACGGTCTACTTATATATAAGTGAAATGGAAGTATTAAAAAAAAATTCTGCACAATAAATGACAAATTAAAAGACAAAAAACACAATAAAATGCTAAACAAAAAGGTTAAGAAAACTAATAAAATATAATA
The DNA here is from genome assembly GCA_015108515.1 of Hemichromis elongatus. Classification (NCBI taxonomy): domain Eukaryota; kingdom Metazoa; phylum Chordata; class Actinopteri; order Cichliformes; family Cichlidae; genus Hemichromis; species Hemichromis elongatus. The sequence goes on from VUQR01004404.1 coordinate 12,021, forward strand.
AATGTAGAAAGCATAACTGAATCTAAACAATGATGCTAAAACAAAATAGCTAGATAAGAAACATGGAGCAGTAAATATAGAACCAGTACAGCAAATAGCAGTAAAGTGGCTCACTTTGTAGAGTATGTAACGTGCAGTCAAGCATAGAAAAATGAGGAAATATACAATACATTGAACGTCGTCAGAATTTTTAAAATGGGAGACATTTTAATTTGCTGTACATTTAGTGGAAGGAGGAAGACAAAAATCACCGTCAGATCTGCCCGATGACTAAAATGTTCTTACTCTGTTCATCAGAAGCGTCGTTCTAGCCGTCAGGTGAAGAGGAAGAGGTACACGGAGGATCTGGAGTTCAGGATCTCTGAAGACGATGACAGCGGAGATGACTCGCCGTCACCAAAGTCTCCATCGTCCTCATCGCAGCAGCAGGTGCAGCCAAGATTTCTGTTTTCGGTTTCTCTTTAATTCACTTGTCAGGAGCTCGCTGAAACGATTGAATGACGCTGTTTGTCATATTTGCCTCTTTGGAATAATATGCGTAAGGCTGCATTTAAACATTGATGTACTGAAACAGTACTGGATGGACATTGATGTGATAAATGATAAGATATTTATCTCGAGGGACTCTGTGATGCTTTGCTGGTATTTTTAGGGTCTTGCTAATGTGGAACCGAGCTGGCATGAGACACGTGACGTGTAATCATTGCAGTTAGTTCAACAACTACAGCAAATGTAGAAAATAAACGTTGTCGAGGGCAGTCAGGGGGAAATGCATCCAAACCGGCAACGCTTCCTTCCTTCCTTGCTGTGTTGGATTGCAACCGGTGCACTTCTGCTAACACGTGGTGTAGTAAACGCACAGCATTGAATGTAACAGATCGTTTTTTAATCCAGACCAGACCCGTATCCAATCCAGACGTTACATGAAACAGTGCAGCACAGTGAATCAGTTTGCTTGTTTTGTGTTTCCAGGATGTGGCTGAAGCTGAAGGACCAGTTGTAGAGAAGATCATGGGCATGCGCTCCTCCAAAAAACAAGTGAGCTGCACAAATACTCATCCACACCACAACACTATACACAGATCCACAGGGTGGCCAGAGTCGTGCTTTATATCACATGATTAGCCTTCCCACGGTTGACATAAGCACATTACACATACATGCGTCGCTTAAACAGCATGTGTTCACTTGGTAAGCAGAGTCGTAATATTTCAGTATGTGTGTGCTATCTGAGCTCTGTGTGCCTGTGATTGACTGTGTGTAGGTGTCGGCCTTGCTTTGTTTTCTACACCTTGTCTAAAGAGAGATCATCCCTGAGCCAACACAGGCAGGCACACACACAATCGCCAGCCAACTCTCCTTTGCTAGCCAGCTGCCAATGGGTTATCCCCCTCACCCACCACCACCACAACACACACACATGCACAAACACACACACACACACACAGCACTCTTTTTCCCTTGTAGCTCCGTTCAGAGTTGACCTCGGGCTTGGCATACAGCCAAAACCGCAATACTAGCTACACCAGACGCCAAACTAGCATTTCCTCGGGCAGGGTGTGTGTGTGTGTGTCTGTGATTGATGATTCATGGCATTACAGTAGTAGTAGCATGGTAGAGGGTGTGTGTGCAGTAGTAATGGTGAATGAAAGTGGACAGCCTTGCTTGAAAGAGCTCCTGTTTTGGTATTTCCCCTTTTTTGCGTGTATGTAAAAATTCTCAGTGACAAAGATTTTAGCAGTTAAATGTGTTCACGCGTTTCCTGTTAAAACCCATTTAGACTTGTTTAACAGCCGTATTTATTTTTGATCAAAATGTCAAATAGGTGCTTACACATGACATAAAGGGTACCCTTTACTCTAAGTGTGAGACACTGACGTGTCAGAGTGAAACTCACATGCAGGCTCCTTCTTTGCCACTTCGCGCCTTCAACCGCGTGTTGTATAACAGTGTTGAGTTCACTTCTACAGCTGCTGTATTTGCTGTGATTATGATCCTTTTCTTGTTTGTTTTTTTTTCCTTTCAGCTGGAGTCGGGGGAGGAAGTGGAGGTGGAGGAGTTCTACGTCAAGTTCAAGGGCTTGTGAGTAGTAGCTAGCCTGTTTTATTTTGTTTCTTGCTATTTTTCCTTCACATCAGGGCAGCCTCTCTTTCCTTTTGTCTGTTTATTTAAAGACCTGTTTCAATAAACACAGGGACATATTTAAGTATATGATCCAGATCCTTTCTCGCATCAATAACACAACCACTGCATTCGCATCCTATCACAGTGATGAGCACATGGAATGCTTTTTGTTCCTTAGATACCTGGGCCATTTCTGTCTCTTGCAGGGTGAAATGTAAAAATGCATTTTACAGAAACAATTAAAGTTGCTTGTTCTCTAAACAAATTTGACCCCAACATGCAAATAATGTAGTTTTTCAGAGTTTTCTACAGATTTTAACATGAACATAAAGAATGCTCTTTTTAAAATGTGGCTCCTAATTCTTGATTCGCTTCAGCTTTGATTTTTAGCAGCTTGCAGTTTAAGTAAAGAATTAACCGTCCTTTAGACTGCAATACCACTAATACTAGATAAATTATTAATGAAGTCTATGATATGCTTGGAATGACAAATTTTCCAACCATTTGGACACCTTCTGCTGTCTGATCCAGAGTTCAAAATACTTTAGCTCACAGCCATAGAAGGCAAGGAGAGCTGATAGATGTTGACATTGAAGTAGATTAAATTTGGATGTGTGTGAGAGAGACGGACAGAGAGACATGTTGATATAAGACATGGTTGGAGTTTCTGATAATGAGGCCTATGTACCTACAAGTACCCCAACACTCAGCCTCCAGGCTGCTCTAAGCAGCCTACTGTGGGATATGTGTAGTGTCAGTGAAATATTGTTATTATGGCTCTCTTCCACAGCACGTCTTATCCTGTCTTCCTTCTCTCACCCCAACTGATCATAGCAGATGGCTGCCCCTCCCTGAGCCTGGTTCTGCTGGGGGGAGTTTTTCCTTCCCACTGTCGCCAAAGTGCTTGCTCATAGGGGGCCATATGATTGTTGGGTTTTCCTCTGTATGTATTATTGTAGGGTCTATCTTACAATATAAAGCGCCTCGAGGCGACTGTTGTCATCTTCCACATGTTAATCAAACCTTTTGTTTACAAGAGACAGGGCAATCAAAAGAAAGTTAACTTAAAGGAAGAGGTACTAAAGCGAATAAACTCCGCCTTCAACAAGGCTGTTAGTTTAGTTTCTATTTATAAATCATCCCACTCTTAAGTTCAATGGCACCTAATCAGAGGTGATGGACTTTTTGACTAAGTATTCCAAACAAGACGTGTTTAATCGACGAGACACAGTTTCTGTAAGAAGTACTCTAGCTGATAGGGAGATCTCCAAGTCTAAACATATGACACATACATACAATTAACACATAGCAGCCTGTCAGTACACTGCACATTTTCTTCCTCAAGTTTATAGCATCCAATTCTTTTAAATGAATGATGTGAAATTTATTTTGTGCTTCTTAGTTCATACCTGCACTGTCGCTGGGCTGACCTGGAGGAACTAGAAAAGGACAAGAGGATACACCAGAAGGTCAAGAGGTTTAAGGCCAAGCAACAACTCAACAATTTTATAACTGAGGTAAGACCCAAACGCTGCACCACAAACCGGACCTCCTGCACAAGGGTCAGACCTCGGCTCAAAGGAGTGCTTCTGAATGGAACATGTCAAGAAATGTTGTTGGTTGTAAAACTGTGTTTTTTCCCAGTGTTTTGATTCATACAGACAACTTGAGACTTGAGTTTCACACAGAGCTGTTAAATAGAAAAGCATTAAAAAGCTGGGTAGATAAAACTAAGAACACATTTCATATAGAGGAGTTTACTCATATTCAGTGTATCTTAAAACTCCGCTTCTTTTCTCTGCAGATGGATGATGAGCCTTTTAACCCTGACTATGTGGAGGTGGACCGTGTCCTGGACGTTTCAGAGAGCACAGATGAAAATGGAGAGGTGCTTTGATCTCTTTCATTGGGCTTGAGCCTCTGTTTTTTTCACGACACCCACACTCACCAAAGCGCCCTCTGTTTTATGTGTGCAGACGGTGACCTTATATCTGGTGAAGTGGTGCAGTCTGCCTTACGAAGACTCCACCTGGGAGCTGAAGGCCGACATCGACCAGTCCAAGATAGACGAATATGAGCGCATTGGAGCACGCACACCCAACACTAAGAGAGTGGTGAGTGGCTGCGCTTTGGGTCTCCTCCTTATAGGCGTGTTCGTGTTTGTGTGTATTGGCCTGCTGTCTGCTCCTTCCTCTTCCAGATTTACAGCTCCCTTAACTGCTCTCCACAGGGCCACGTTTTTGTGGTCTTACACACTCGCACACATACGCCCTGCTCTTGCGGCCAAGCCAAACCACTAACAGTGTGTTTAATGCTGAACAGAAGCAGCTGACTGGCTGCGGTCTCTCGTTCCATCACTCTTTCCTCAGCCTGCATCCATCTATTTTAACTCCTGCCTACTGTTTCTCCTTAAGGGCCATGCTAGTAATGCTCCATCATATAGTGGCAGCATTGGGAGGCAGTTTTATTTTTAGCCTCATTCGCACAGTGGACCAAGGACCTTTTCCCAGCAGAAATTTGTTCTCCTCAGAGGATGAATTCCATTAATTTAGTTGGTCAAAAAATCGTTAATAACCCAACATCAGTTCCATTTGTAATATATTTGGTTTAAAAAGTGAGGATATAACCCTTTTGTTTATTAGACTGGATCAGGTGTGTCGGTGCAGCGGGTTACTAACTGTGTTTTTTGGCAGCAAGGTCTCCTGCAAAAAGACTCGGGGTCAAATAGCCAAAAAGTTTAATCAGGTGAAACTTCTCCTGCAATGTGACTTTGTCCTGCAAGCTACTGTGTTGTTTAATCAAACATGTGTACAGTTCGGGTAAATCACTTGAGCTCAATCTCTTAAAATATCTGCCAACAATGGCTACAAGCGGTTGTAAAGTTCTGTATTAAAAACTGCACAGTATTGACCCAATAATTTGTCCAAGTGTGCATTTTGGATTGTATTTCATTGTCTCACTGGCACTTTAACTAGCATGGTGCTGCTAACACCTATAGCTAATTTGGGACTGAATCCTTACTTACCCTCAAAGGGGCTGTTTAGTGTAAACACAACTTGAAATCAGGGTGTTATGTAACAGGAAACAAACATTAGATCTATTTAAAAAAAAACAAACAAAAAAAACACTGGTCATGATTATGACCAGTTGCCATGTTTTCCATCTTGGCTGGCTCCCATCTTTACTATCGTCAGCTTTGGATTGATTGTAAGATCTCCATCTGCAGTTGGATGCCTTCTTAAAATTTTTATTATACTTGTTGCGTCCATGAGTTTTCTAGGGTCTCTTTGGATCCAAATGATGCAAACTCATTCTGTTATGAATATGCTCTGCATAACTTCAAGGCTGCACAATAAAGCTAGGGCCAGCATTGCCTTCTGTAGTTACACTCCCAGGACGGAGACTCACTGTAGAGGCACTTGGTTATTTGTTCAGTTATTTGCCACAAAGGGCTTGGGGGGGAAAAAAGTCTTTGCAAAGGAAAACTTGTGAAGGGGGGAGAGCTTTCAATGAGCAAAAGCACCCAGAGGAACACGCATACAGTCCTAACCCCTCAAACACACAAATAGCATATACATCTTTTTGAAACACTACAGTCCTTAACACTGATTAATACAACTCTGTTTTATTATTGTGTCCAGGATCGGCCTCCTGCAGCTGACTGGAAAAAGCTAGAGGGCTCCAGGGAATACAGGAACGGCAACGCACTCAGGGAATACCAGCTAGAAGGCCTCAATTGGCTAACTTTCAACTGGTACAACTCGTAAGTCACCATTAATTGCATTTTCTTTGAATTAGTCTTGTAACTGCTTCTGTCAGTCTGCGCATGTGATACCACCTTATTTAATAGTCTTAAGTGGGCATTAAAGTGAACATTAAATAGCCCTGTGGTGCACTGCTGTTTAAGCCTTCCCATTGGCATCATCATCCATGCCTGAAATGTATGCTCTGATGGCACCACAGAAGTGTTCAGGAAGACAGCTCTACACAAGTGGAATTAAAATGACCATGTTTTAAACTGCAGCTGTTGTTTTTTTTATATATATATTTTCTTTGGTGTTCACTTTATACTCTTAAGCTAAAGAGTTCTCAGAACTCTACAGTGTTCTGGAGAAAACCTCAACAAACAATCCCCTATTAATGAGCACCTTGCGGTGCTGAGATAGAAGAACTCCCCTCCAGCAGAACCAGGCTCAGGGAGAGGCAGCCTTGTGCTACGAGCAATTGGGGGTTAGGTCAAAGAGAGCAAAGAGATAGATGATCACATCAATGCATGCACATATAATCCCTGTGAGGTAAAAGCTGAGCCTCCAAACTGGTCAGAAAGTTCTGTTCGACATCGCTCATGCTTTCATGTGCACCGATGTGAATACTTGTCATGATATTTCTGGAACATTTGTTATCTATTGATGGAATTGAATCAAATCCAACAGGAGAGCTAACACCAAAATATTTTCCAACTTTTTTTTGTCATTGGAGCACTGAAGTGGAAAACAGATTGTCCCAAAGTGGTGAAGCAATGTAATAAGCAAAGAGCTTATGGAAGACTGTTTAAGAAATATCTGGTCAGGGTTAAAGTGTGCCCAAATACGGGTGATATAAGAGGCATCTGTCTGACTTTGTCCTCCCACAGACGTAACTGTATCTTGGCTGATGAGATGGGTCTGGGGAAGACCATCCAGTCAATTACATTCCTCTATGAGATTTACATGAAGGGCATTGAGGGGCCGTTTCTGGTCATCGCACCGCTCTCCACCATTCCCAACTGGGAGAGAGAGTTCAGAACCTGGACCGAGCTCAACGTGGTGGTCTATCATGGCAGTCAGGCCAGCCGAAAGACCATACAGGCCTATGAGATGTACTACAGAGATGCACAGGTAAGAGGGAATTACACATTTAAATGTCAAATGTCTCCTTATAATAAAAACTTTTCCCCCTTTAATACATTTGCTTTTTACCACATCAGGGCTTTGTACTATGAAGCAAAACTACTCAAACGTATTCCGGGGATCTTTCTGAGCTGGATAAACGTTCACACAAAGCTGGTCATCTGTTTGATTAGAAGTTAACCCAGGCTTTCCTCTAGTTTTGACATTAGTACACACTGGTATGTTGCAATTAACAGCACCATATTAGTCACAATTGTGGAGACGTGTACTAGAAGCAGAGTTGCTTGTCTTTACCTTTAAATGTTTAAATCCTGCCACGAGGCCCCCTTCAGTCGAGTATCAGCTTTGAAGGCTCAAATAATCTGTTACTTTTCTAAATGACTTGTCAAAAACTTCTTTATACATGTGCTTTTTCTTGTCTCCCCCAATTTTCTGATCTTTGCTTTTGTTCTTTTAGTATTTTGTTTCTGCTTTCATATTTTTGGCATTTTGCTGCTTAGTCTTGCCTTCATTTTATGTGTCGTTTCTACCCCGATTTCTCATCTTCTATGTGAATTTAGCATTCTCCTCTTGACTGTGAAAGCACTTTGTAAAGTGTTATTTGTGGTTTTGTTACCACCATGTAAATCAGGAGATGGTCTGCAGGTTATTAGTAAAATTTTAGGTTTATCTAAAAAGATGAAAGTGACAAAATGAAATGTTTCATTAAGCATCTAACATATTCGTGACAGTTTGTATGAGGAAAAATGAGAATGATCATATAGGTGTAGATTATGGAGGCAGGAACAGGATGCTGTTGTGTGAGAAGGTCTCGAGGTCTGAACACCACCTCAGCTGGCTGGGGATGGACAGCGCTCCTCTGCTGCGTAAGCTCTTTTAGTCCTCTAGCTTTAAGCCGGAAACTGTAAGCTCTTTTTGTACAAGCCTGCGAAGCAGCATTTTAGTGCGCTTGCCTAGCTTCTTGTTCATATTCCAGACTGGAGTGTAAAATCTGCTTTCTCACATGCACCAAATGCTTGGGACTTTTCCAGGCAGATCTTTACAGATTATGATAGCAAGATGGGGTTTTGGGGGCTTTGACCTGGTTTGAATTAAGAGCTGCATAACAACTAGAAATAATCAAGAAACAACACCACAACCAGATACTCTGGTGAAGACATCCAAGCGTTAACGTCCAGACTTTATTTTTCATTTCAAGGTGTGTCTTTGATTCGCTTCCGCAACAAATGGTGACCGTTTTGTTGACCTTAATGTGTTTCCTCTTTTTTTTTTTTTTTTTTTTTTAAATCACTTCTCCAGGGTAAAATAATAAAGGGAGTGTATCGGTTCCATGCGGTGATAACCACCTTCGAGATGATTCTGGCTGACTGTCCAGAGCTGCGGGGCATCCCGTGGCGCTGTGTGGTGATAGATGAAGCTCACCGTCTCAAAAACCGAAACTGCAAACTACTTGAGGGACTCAAAATGATGGACATGGTGAGTGGCAGATGTATGTGGTTTTTATTTTCTTTGATCCACAGGACCAAAGGACAAATGTGATTTTCTTCAGGGGCTAAAGCTCTGTCAGCATTTCCTGCTTGCATTTTTAGAAACTCCAAATCTGTCTTTACCGTCTCTCTAGGAGCACAAAGTTCTGTTGACAGGAACTCCTCTCCAAAATACTGTGGAGGAGCTCTTCAGCTTACTGAACTTCCTGGAGCCAGAGAGATTCCCATCTGAACAAACGTTCATGACTGAATTTGGAGACCTGAAGACTGAAGAACAGGTAACAGGGATACTCGGTGCTATAGGACGACTTTTTTGTTTTATGAATTATCACTGCAGTAACACATCCCGTGTCTATGTCAGGTTCAAAAACTGCAAGGCATTCTAAAGCCCATGATGCTCAGAAGACTGAAGGAGGATGTGGAAAAGAACCTGGCCCCAAAGGAGGAGACCATAATTGAGGTAGAACCCTTTTACTGGAACAGTAGTGATTCTGCAGTTGCCAAACAAAGGCAAATATAATAAAAGGCGAGGGGGTGTCATTAAAGCCACTTTAGTCCTGGCAACCATAAGTGGAATTAAAATGATTTGGATAAATGACTTTTTGTTTTGTTAGGTGGAGCTTACCAACATCCAGAAGAAATACTATCGGGCCATTCTGGAGAAGAACTTCTCTTTCCTGTCCAAAGGAGGGGCTGGAGGGCCTGGAGGCGGAGGAGCCAGTGTCCCCAACCTTCTCAACACCATGATGGAATTGAGGAAATGCTGCAACCACCCTTACCTCATCAATGGTACATACTCATCTCCTGTCCCCCTCCCAAGCAAAAGAATGACTTTATTATTATCTGTGTTTGTAACTGTAACTTTTCTGTTGCACAGGAGCGGAAGAAAAAATCATTGAGGAGTTCAGGGACTCCCACGGTGGTGGGGCAGATATGCCAGACATGGCTCTCCAAGCCATGATTCAGGCAGCCGGAAAGCTGGTGCTCATTGACAAGCTGCTTCCCAAACTCAAAGCTGGGGGACACAGAGTCCTGGTGTTCAGTCAGATGGTCCGCTGTCTGGACATCCTGGAGGACTACCTCATCCAGAAACGGTGAGAAGTTCATGCAAGTTAAATATCGAGTTTCTGTCAGCATAGTTGCTGGATTTACCCAAAAGTAACAAACCTGAGCTAATTGCTCATATTTAACCTGACTAAAGTGGTCAGATGATAAGGTTTGGACTGCTCTAAGCTCCCGGTATCATGCACATATCTCTAATTTAATGAACTCAACCACAGGCGTGTCACTCATACTAGAATGCTCACATGTGCAGTGAAATGCAGACCGAGCATCAAATGGAAAGTCGCTTTTCAACATCAGCTTTAGGCAAAGCAGAACAAAGAGAGGATCTGCATTCCATCGGGTTTATTTTAGCCCAGATGATCCATTAAAATATGGTCAGACTGTCATTGCAGGGCGCTTGCAACAACTTGTACTGCTGTGTTGAATTTCCCTTTGAATAGTGACTGTAATTCTGACCCGTTTTCTTGCTTCATGTCCAGATATCCGTATGAACGTATAGATGGTAGAGTTCGCGGTAACCTGCGACAGGCAGCCATAGACCGCTTCTCTAGACCAGACTCGGATCGTTTTGTCTTCCTGCTGTGCACGAGAGCCGGAGGACTCGGCATCAACTTGACTGCAGCAGATACCTGTATTATCTTTGACTCTGACTGGAATCCCCAGAATGACCTCCAGGTACCACCCCACCTCCCCCCGATGTGCGCGCTGAAATAAATCTGGCAGTTTCTGCTCCACAGAAATATGTTTAAAACTAATTTTCTTTCTGAACGCGTCTTCCTCCAGGCCCAGGCAAGGTGTCATCGTATCGGCCAGTCCAAGTCTGTCAAGATCTACCGCCTAATCACCAGGAACAGCTATGAGAGGGAGATGTTTGACAAGGCCAGCCTGAAGCTGGGACTTGACAAGGCTGTTCTCCAGAGCATGAGTGGACGAGAGAATGCCAACAGCGGGGTGAGACGTCACGCCAACAGATATAAACGCATATAACAGCATCAGTCCACTTTAAAGTTCATCCTTTAGTCTATCATATTCTTATTGGGGTAAGCACCTGACCCTTTAGAAAGAGAGAGAGGAAATAAATATTTTCCTTTATTGTCCAGGTCCAACAGTTGTCAAAGAAAGAAATCGAGGACCTGCTGAGAAAGGGCGCGTACGGAGCTCTTATGGACGAGGAAGACGAAGGCTCAAAATTCTGCGAAGAGGACATTGACCAGATCCTCCAGAGACGAACGCACACCATCACCATCGAGTCCGAGGGCAAGGGCTCCACTTTTGCTAAGGTGAAAAAAAAATTACTGTGGGGTGGAAAAAAATCTGGATGTGAAAAATATAGCTTTAAAATAAATTGTTAACAAGTGCTCCTCCGTCTGCAGGCCAGTTTTGTTGCGACAGGCAACCGAACAGACATTTCCCTGGAGGATCCAGACTTCTGGCAAAAATGGGCAAAGAAGGCTGAGCTTGACTTGGATGCCATCAATGGACGGGTACTGCACACACGTTGCAAACACAAGTACCTGGCGTCTAACGCACCACACAGCAATGTGCAATTCAGCCATAAATCCACAGAGAGCCATCACATTGTGTATCTAAATACTTCACAAAGTTGAGGGCACAAAGCTCAGGGCTGAGTTCTGTTATTTAAAGGGGGTTACAACGGTTAATGGTAGTTAAATAATGTGAGACGGCTTGAGAGTGAGACAGTCGGGACAGAAGGGAGGTACAGAGAGTGGGGAGAGAGATTAATATTGACAGTTGGGAATCTCCTCTCTTCCTTAATTACCCATGTTTCCCTGCTCGCTTGCGCGCGCGTGTGTGTGTGAGAGCGAGAGAGAGAGAGTAAGCTGCTTAGCTCCACTTAACAGAGCACAGATGCCTGGAGGGTACAGAGATATCACTTAGGCTCGTGCTCACACATACACGCACAGAGACACAACCTCCGTCACATTCTTGCACACACACACACTGAGCGCTCTGCTAACTGGCAGCTTTATATTCCTGCGTTCCTTCGCTCTCTATATCATTGGCCTTTTTTTTTTCTTTTCCCCCTTCCCCCTCGTGTGTGTTTCTCCCTCCTGACAACTTCTTCTCTGTGCTCCCTTACTGCCTCTCTTGTGGAGGACCCTCCACTGGAACACTTAATCCAGCTCTACGAGGATGAATACAGGCCTCTCCCCTGGGATTTCTCATTGTGCCGTGTTAAAATGGAAATGACTGCAGCTCTGTGATAATTGTGGAACTAACTACTGCCCTGTTTGTGCATATTAATGGGATTGCAAGTGGGTGGGGGTGGTTCAAATTAATTGAACAAAAATGTAATTCATTAGACAACATAATTAATGCCAGTTTATGTTTGAGCTAGGCAGCAAATTTCTCAGTATCATGTATGAAACGTGGGGCCAAATATCCAATTATTCAGATTTGGTTCAGGGGATGCCATGTATTCAGGAATTGGAGAAGTCAGGACATACAAGAAATGTACAAATGAGGCCATTTCCATGGGAATAAAGCAGAAGGTGCTTTTCATATTTCAGGCCATCTGTAAGTGAACACAGGTTTTTTTAATAAAGTGGCGCAAAGTAGTCAAACAAAACTTCTTGTCTCCAGAACACGCTGGTTATCGACACACCCAGAGTGAGGAAGCAGACACGGCACTTCAGCAGCGTCAAAGAGGAAGAGATGCTGGAGTTCTCAGAGTTGGAGAGCGACGAAGACGAACCTAGCAAACCCTCGTCCAAGCCACGGCGGCCCCAAGACAAAACCCAGGGCTACCCTCGATCAGAGTGCTTCAGAGTGGAGAAGAACCTGCTGGTCTATGGGTCTGTCACATCTTCATGTTTCTTGTTGACTATGTTCTATGAAAGCTGCTCTTTAACACAGGAATAGTTTGGTAAATGCTTCTGTTAGCGTTCTTGCTACACTGCTTTCACATAAATATGTAGTGGACCTTGGTGCTCCCCTTGATCTAAAATGAACTGCTTTAGCGTTGCGGTCCAAGTTGTTAGCAGCAACTAGTAGATTGCATATTCCTCTCTCTGTGACAGGAAATTGTTAAAAATACAAAAAAAGAACAAATGAAGAGCCCACTAACCAGATTATTGTGCGGTGTTGTTGAAGATAAATGGCTGGATGTAGGCTGTGTCAGCATAAACTGAGCATAACCACATATCTCCACAGGGACTGGAATAAGGCTGCTTGTGTATACACTGTTAACATTAGCTGTGCTTGGCAAACTAACCTTATCTTGCGTGTGTGGTATTAAGCACATGTCAGCAACATTTTAAATATGATTTGATGATGGTAGTTGTTTCATGAGGCAGAGCAGGTTGTCTGCTAATGCACATGGAGAGGAAAAGACAGAAATCAGTGAAGTCAAGGCCACTGGACCTACTAATCAGTGCCACGAACAACCATGAACATACCAAATATTCTTATTCTGCTGCACACAGTGTCCTGTGTTCACTCAACTTTAAATGACATCACCTAGACCTCCACTGTATTAAAAAAACAGTCTGTAAAGTCACATATATGAGAGCAGAATACTACACAGTGAGACTGACACACTTACCATGGAGACTGATTATCTGGCAAGCCCTTCCATTTTCATGCCTGACTTGAATAGTGCGTGCGTGCGTGCGTGCGCGTGTGTGTGTGCAATGAACAGTGGTGCTAGTGAGATGTGAGCGTTGTTATTGTTACAGTCTAGTCTCGTGGCCTGAGGCTGTAGGACACACAAACACACTGTCTGACTGGGCCAGTCGTCTCTGCTCACCGCTCTGTTGTCTTTTCCCATCATCCGTCACTCTCGCTCGCTGTCACCCACCATTTTCCCCCTTTTTTTAAAAGGCTTCAGATGTAGGCTGGTGCACATGGTTCATTGAATATTGGGAAGCAGCAGCAGTGGAAATTTTTTTTTTTTTTTCAGTTGAGAATAAGAGTCTGAGCATTCCTGGCCACCACATCAGCCATTAGGTTGGTTTCGCTGTGGAAGTGGGGAGAGAAACGCTGTGGTCCATGAAAACACTGTGTGATGTCTGGGTTACGCTAGCTGGATGCCAGTAATGGTTAAGTAAGCAGAATGGTAAGAGGTGCAGCATAACGAGGACCCAGCAGTCGTGTGTGTGTGAGTGAGTGAGTGTGTGATGCTCAAACGGGAACCTTATAATTACTGCACCAACCCCTGGGGGGCCAAAATTGAGGTCTCAATGGGTCCAGGCTGCTTTTTGAGGGTTAAAACATAGTGTTGGTGTTTGAATGAGGTTAGTGTAACACATTTGGGACGGTTGGGGTAAGGGACTAGTGAAAGTATGTCAATGAGTGCCTACACGGGGATGGTGGCTGTGTGATTGACTGAAGTGTGAGTGTTGGGGACTTGTCTGTAGGTTGAATTCATGATGGAACACCATCATGGGAGCCACAGAATTGTGAACAGGTTGATTTTTAGTAAATAAATAAATTCAACAATTGATTGTATTTGCACTTACATTTTGGACCAAATAAAAGTACCATTTAAAAACACTCAAAATTCAGTCAGCGTTTTTCCATCCCATTGTTGGTGGGAGGGGTTGGTCTCCCCCAGAACACTGACTCCCACATCCAAGAAGTCAAGTTCATTTTCACAGAGCAATAGTGACGTCTGCATTTAAACTAAGATTGACCATTAAATATTGCATATAAAAGACTGTGTAAATACTGCCAGAATGGAACCATTCATTTTTCCCTTCAATGTCTCCAGTTGGGGTAGATGGAGTGACATTCTGGCTCACGGCCGCTTCAAGCGCCCGCTGAAGGAGAGCGATGTGGAAACGATCTGCAGAGCCCTCCTGGCCTACTGTCTGTTACATTACCGTGGAGATGAAAACATCAAAAGTTTCATCTGGGACCTGATCACTCCGAGCGAAGATGGGACCACAAGGACACTTACCAACCACTCTGGTAAAACACACCTTACTCTCAGCCCTGATTACACTTAATATACACTGTAGGCAGTCTGTGAGAGCAAAGAGTGTTAGGGCCTGCTCGGCGGTTACTCGGGAGCGCCCTGAGAATCCAAGGTCTGGGGAAAGAGGATGAAAAAGAATATTAGCAAGTGGAAACAAAAACAGACTGCAATCCCAAAATGCTTTCACGTGTTCTGTACAAAACTCTGCTGACTTGTTAACGATGTATCATTAAAGTTGAAAGGTCGTCATTTGTAGGAACCCCTGACTATTGCCTCACCATCCTTCTTCCTTTCTCTTTAGGTCTCTCTACCCCTGTACCCAGGGGCAGGAAGGGCAAAAAGGGGAAGCCTCAGGCCCCACCTCCACAGACACCGCGTGCTGATTGGCTGGCTAGCTGTAATCCTGACCACTTACTGCAAGAGGATAGCTACAAGAGACACCTGAAACATCATTGTAACAAGTAAGGCCGTTTTTATGCTTGTGTCGCATGACAACTTTTCAAATCATATCCTGTGTAGAGAGACACAATCTGTGTGGCGCGTCGGCCAGTCGTGCACCTTTTGCTTTTTGCAACTTGATGTGTCGCGCGCGGCCGTGCTGCTGCTGTGTTGAGGACACGAGTGTACGATTTAGCCAGTTTTTACCACCATTTTAATGATAATCCTGCAGAAGCTCAGAGACACACAGAGGGAGATGTTGAAAGTATTTGAAAACTTGAGTTTTTGGAAAGAACTTTGTTATAAAAATAACGCTGCTCCTCCTGATCAGGGCATATGACACAATATGGTCGGAGCGGCGACAC
The DNA here is from genome assembly GCA_015108515.1 of Hemichromis elongatus. NCBI lineage: Eukaryota > Metazoa > Chordata > Actinopteri > Cichliformes > Cichlidae > Hemichromis > Hemichromis elongatus. The sequence goes on from VUQR01004404.1 coordinate 27,328, forward strand.
CTATTAGGAGAATACTTCAGAGGCTTCTTGCACTTTAACGGCTGGTATAAATGGCTGCATCTATCAGTTAATGAAGCGACCACTGTGGAGGGTGTATTGGCACTTCCCAGACGTCTAAATAGATGTGGCACATCAGGGCAGCTAGTGGTCAAGTTATGATGCCAGCAGCACGAAGGCATTGTTGTGGGTAATGTTTATTAAGATGGAATGTAAATGGATGGTACTGTGGCTTTAAAAACAAGATGACAATAAAAAACAACTTTAACGGACTTAGCAGTCTCATGACTTCCCTGTCTCACACACACACACACACACACACACTCTCAGGCATTTGTGTGTGTGGTCAGCTCTCTCTCCTGTTGTCAGGGAGATATGCTTCCTCGGCCTCCCAATTCAATTCCAAGGGTTTTTTTTTTTCTCCTACGGGTGGAAGTTTGTGTGTGTTTTTCTGGCTGCATGCCAGGCCAGGTGCTAGGCAGGCAGACCTGTTGGAAGTGGGTGAAAGACACGCATAAACACAGACACGCACACATACACACACTTGGGGGTGATTATGTGGTGCCATCTGCTAGGCTGGAGCACAGCGTTGTGTGGCTAATCAGACCTGGCACATTGATGGATGAGCACACACAGCCTGCCAACAAACACACACACTCTGCAACTTGTGATGCCATTGATGCACAAACACACAAACATGCTGCAGAATGAGTTGCAAATGACTGTCTTTATAACCCTCCCCCCCCCCCCCCCCCCCCACCCCCCCCCCCCCCCCCCCCCCCCCCCCCCCCCCCCCCCCCCCCGGTTAAATTGATATGATGGCAGAGTGGGTCGTGATTGATAACACTCGTCAATATATTTCATTTCAGGAGCCTTAGTCAAATGACAACTGGTTGTCATTGACTGAAAGCAATCTTTTTAAAAGGGGGAGCCTTTGCTAAGTATCAGATGAAAATGATTCCTCTGTCTGCTTGGGTGTCACTGTCTGTGGGAGCTTTATTGATTGGGCTTGAATATATTGCAGCCGCAGTAGTAACAGCTGCTAGTAATATCTCTCCTCTCCTTCGCCTCTCCTCTTCTGCTCGCAGCACTTTCCGTGCCACCGCTTATTGCGAGTGATCCAGCGTCGGAGCTCCTGCGCCGATTTCCGCGGCGATCCTCGGAGTGACGTGTGGCAAATGTGAATTGAGCCTGGTTCCGACCCAAATTAGAGAATGCCTCCCCTGTCCTAATGTGTCCTGAAGGCCTGGCTGTCTTGGCAAACCACACGGAGGCACACACACACACATACACAAATACTCCCGCGCATGACTGCGTTAACTAAAACCCACCATTGTCTCGCCCGCCCCGCACGCTCTGTGTTATCAAGCACAAGGATGTTGGCATTGGTTGGTAAAGGTCATTTACTGTAATGAGATTTGCCACACGCAAGCATATGGCTTGATTATTGCCCTGTTCGTTAACATTTTCAGCAAAGAGACAAATAGACAGCTAAAACGGGGGGGGGTGGGAGCTAGCGCAGGTGGGGCGGTGGCGAAACGTGTTTAGAATCCCCCCCACCCACCTAAAAGATAGCGAGAACTTCTTCCACAACAGATCTGTCACGGAGATGATTGATCTTCCAATTTTCACAAGGAATGCGCACTATTAGAGCCGAGGATTTAAATTATCCTATAAAAGTTGCCTGCCTTAGATTTTTATGCACTTAATGGACAAACACCTCTGTCTGTCTCCTTGATAATTTCTACCACATGTTACACTCCAGCGGTTTGGGTTTGGAAAGCAATTATGTTACCTCATGAAAGCAGAAATGTTTTCTTATCATGTTTTCTTTTTTTTTTTTTTTTTTTTTAGTTTTGCATGTGTTTATATGTTTGGCCGGCTTTGCGCGGGCGCGTACCTTTACACAATTATCCGTACTGCATCATTGTCTGAGCGTGCGGCCGTGTGTTTTCGTGTTTACCTCTCTTTGTTGCCGCGAGATGTATTCTTTTTATGTTCCCGTTTGCAGCGTGCGTGTGTGTGTGTATGTGTGTGTGCGCGCGTGTGAAGGCATACGTGAGTGGACAGCAGGTATTTAACAAAGACAAGATGTTTGCTTTATTATCAGCATTAACTGCGTAAACACAAAAAGCTTCAAAGTTTCATTCAATGACACTGAAGGGCTGTGGGTGGCTACATCAAAGCTCGAAACCTTCCCCTCTCCCCCCATTTTAATGAGAAACAGGACTCACCAGCCTTGACTGAACCTGCCATCTGTGTGTGCGTGTGTGTGTTTTCTTGTTTGCCTGTGTGTATATGAATGTGGGACTAGCAAGCACATGGAAGCATGCACTTGTGTTGTCTAAAGTGGCACCACAGTTCTAGACGACTTATTTATGGAGGCCGTGTCTTATGTTTGATCTAATACATACCCCCCCCTCGTCCACCTCCACCGTGGCAGGACTTCCTTTTTTTTTCTTCTTTTTTCTAAAAAGGAGATTAACAGTTATAGTAAAGACGACTAGCTGATTAGTGCTATGGAGACCTCTAAATGTCTCGCCGCGTGACAGACACTTTTTCATGAGCCATTCATTTCCTTTTGGGACCGGTGTGCAAATCCTTGATACGACCACAACAAAGGCTCTCCTTGTGCGCGCCACCGTCTTTACCTTTGTCGGAGAAATGCATACACAACATGGGGGCATTTTTACAAGCGCAATTAAGAGGGAGAACGGAGATTGTTTTTGCTGCGGCGCGCTGCGTATGGATTGTGCACTGAGTCAGTCCATTTAGCCGCTTTGACTGGAATGGTCCTGTTCAGTTTGACAGATCAGAAGAGGGGAGGAAAAAAATATCTCAACACCATGAAAACCAAAGGCTTAGCAGCGAGCAAATCAGCCCTTTGTCTTGTTCAGTTCAAATCAAAGGATAACCAGGAATGTTTGTTTGACAACAGCATTTACAATGCATTGTTCTGAAGCCCAGAGCCTCCCAAACAAAGACAGATAGGCTTTAAACAAGTCATTTAATTAGCACCGGATCCCCAGCTTTGGCTGCGCCAACCAATTATACATTCCTGAGGCATGTGCAGGTCCTATTTCACGGGAGTGAGAGGCAGATCCTCTCCAGCCCTGTCTCTTACAGTACATCTCTCCCCTTCCATTTAAGAGAAGGTAAATAGCCCAGACAGACAGCTTCATTAGCCAGCGTCTGAAGAGCGCGGGGCCGATTGTCGCTTAAATAGTGCGCTTTTACTGCAGGCCCAGCCAGCGACCTCCGATCAATTACAGCTGACATTATTGTTTGTCGGGAGCTTTTTTCCTGGACAGAGGGAGTAAAAAACGAGATCAGGCCTGAGCTTTGGCTGGAAATGTAATCTTCCCCCTCTCTTTGGTTCTTTCGCTCCACAAACAATAAATCATTCAGTTGAAGAGATAATAAAGTGCCAAGTAGGAGCTAGTTTAATTTTTGTCAGGGGAAATCTGTCCACAACAGAGTTAAGGGTAAGGGGCCCGGCTGCTTTCTCATCCCATTTTCAATGACAATGGCTTAGTTCCTCTCCTCTTATTTTCCTCCGTAGGGTTAGGCGGCCGAAAAGGTTGAAGTTCTGTGTCGATGAGGATTAACTGTGGTGCGAATCACCAAAATAAATCACTGCTGGCATTTTAATCATTTTTAATACCGTTCAACAGTCAATCAATCCAATTTTTCCCCTTTTTTTCAAATTTTTTTTTTTTTTTTATAAGTAGCAAACCTGCCATTAGCCGTGAGGTTTGATTCTGATGTAACAGCTTTTTAATCATGTTGCTACCAAGGGCTGTTTTAATTCATTCAATTCATCCTCCGCGATTCAGATCTTTGCTTATCCATGCATGAACTCCCAAGCACTGCACGACATAATAGCTGAGCTGTTTATATTGGTATTAAGTGATTTGTAGTTTTAATGATGGTAAATAGGAGTTCACCTTTGCAGGTCCCTCAGGCTTACTTCAGGTAAATTACTCCAAATGCATTGTCTGCCCTTCAGGATAGAGAGAGGTGGTGGTTGGGAGGGGGGCTTGTGGGAATTCACCTCTCATCAGGTCTGAACTTCTATATCAGAGATAAACAGAAAACTGACAAATATGTTTCTAACAGTTTGCCCAATGGAATATCTTCATAATATCACAGCGATTCATGCTGGTTTTTGAAAAGGACTCAAAAAAAGAAGCAAAACTCTCTGTTTATTATCGCCTACGTTAAAAAAATGTAGCAATTATTCATAGTCCTTTTATTTAAATGAGAACAAAAGTCGGGAAAATGAGAAGAAATTGCATATGAATGCGATGAAAACACTCTAACTGTTATGTGAAAATGCCAGATTCCTTGAATAAATGCATATCCTCCTCACCTGGCTCATTTCAGCCATAAATAAAAGGATTTGGTGCACCCTTGTTGGCCCGTGGCACATTCCCCTACAGTGGCCTGAATGGGTCTTTATGGGAGAAACATCGCTTTAGGATGGGGTGACAAGAAAGGGGCTGAGCGGGCACTGAAAGCGAGACTAATACCCCCTTAGAGCGAACAGAGGTCCTGTGTTTCCGTGCCAGCCTGTCAGTCAGGTGGAGGCACATCAATGAAATTCACATACCATCAAGAGAAAGATATGACAGGGAGATAAGTGGCGGTATGTTATTAACAAAGAGCAGTCCTGCGTTGTTTTAAGCGACTTTTCACCTCTTTTTCATACTTTATTGATATGGTGAAAATCTACCTTTATGTGTGTGTAGCTGCGTTTGATTGAATGGGCGTAATAGAGACACCTCAAAGGCAGAATAAGTCTCTTCACTCTGGCCCTTGAGTGGCCTTGAAAGGCTGATAGGTAGCCTAGACCTCTCCATGTTGTCCTACAGTAAGTACCCCCGCAATCAGGCTCTCTGTGGTGTTTTTTAATTGAGCTTAGCCTGCTGAGTGGTAATTGATTCAGCCTGAGCTTCAGCAGAGGCGCTGATACAAGGTGCTGCTTGGCTTCCGCCTTTCTTTAATCTCCCCTGCTTTATATTGTTTGGGAATACTTGCCACTGAGAAACTGCATGCCATCTTTCTTATGGAAATCAATGCTTCTTTTGGAAGGAGGGGAATGACAGAGAGGAGTACTTCTCATGTCCTTTCATTTCCAACCAGTGTCCTTCTCTTTAGAGGCTTCGCCATGCAGATCTCCTTGCCCTTTGGCTACTGATGTTTTGTCAGAAAAAGAAGAGTGGAGTTGTTTTGTGGATAGCTTTCTGTAGTGCGCTATCTTTTTTTCTTCCCCTCTTCTTTCTTTCGCACAGCTTTCTTTTTTTTTTTTTTCTTTTTTTTCTTGAACCGGGCTGC
>VUQR01004408.1:3612-40352 GCA_015108515.1 Hemichromis elongatus
TTGTGGGGGGGGGGGGGGGGGGGGGGGGACCAAAAAGAACTTTCTTTGTACAAGAACTCTACGACAAGTTTCGTGAGAAATTCGAAGCAACAAAATCTCCACAAACTGAAACAATGTAACTTTGTGTGCTTCCTTAGGGACACTTTGTAGCTTTCTGCTAAGCAGAAAAAAAGGAAACGCGAGGCCATCAGAGCCCTACAGGTCCTAAAACATGTCATGGCATGGCAGTATCTGGGGAGTAGCACACACTTTACAAATTCTTTAATTGTTTCAGTTATGCTAATGTGACCAATTTAACAAATGTAACATGATAAACTTGAGTAATAGAGTACAATCTGCCCCTAGGACATAGGCGATTTGGCTGCCTAAAACAGGCCTCTGAACATTCCCCAGATTTCATAAATCATTGTCACTTGTTAGTGTAGATAAACATTAACAATAGATGGCGTAGCCGATTTAGGCCATTGTCTGCACAGTGCTTTTCCAAATCACACGTTATCGTTACAAGTGTGATTGTGTTCCTTTAGTGAAAATGACGGCAGATTCTCTCAGAAATTGCTGTATTCATTGTTTAACCAACTGTGTGTGTGTGTGTAACTGAAGTCCCCGTGCAACAGCAGTCACACTCGCAATCAAATTACACAAACGCACAAATCTGCATGGTGCTGATTTACCAGATTAATTAATATTCCAGAAAGGTCACACACAAATAACTCAAACACATACACGCATACCCAGAGCCCTCTGAGTACAGCTGACGCCGTTACACGGCCGGTCTCTTTGAAATGGAACATCATCATGAACTGAAAGCCACATCAAGGGCAATATTCCTGCCAATCGCATTAGTGGCTCTACTTGGCCGCGCTGTGAGTGGACACTCTCTGAGGATTGTCTGCAGTTCATGACCAAGGCAGAGCAAGATGGGAATGTCAACAGACAAACACGGCTGTTATATTAGAGCGGCAGTCATGTGCCACCCTCTGTGCGCTAGCAGACAAACTGTCGGAGACTTAGAGGAGGCTGGAATCCCATCGCGTCTGTCTGGGAAATCTGGGTAAATGCTCTCTAATCCTGTTGATCCTCCACTAAAGCCAACACTTCCTCACCTGCCTGCCTGCCATGGGAGAGTGAGTACAGACCAAAAATAGGAAGGATATGATGATGAGCAGCGCACTGAAATCACATCATTTATCATTTAATGTGTTTGCTTTCTCAAAGGCATTCAGGCTGAAGTAAAACAAACACTCGAACAGGAATTGCAACTTTGAATCGACAGCAGTTGAACTTCTCCTAGTAGAGGATGTTGGATATGCGTAGGTGTTATCGAAACAATTTTTTAAAGGGTGTTTGTGACAGAGAGCGAAAATAATTCAAGGGCAGTGCAAGGTGTATTGGACAGCAGTTGCTAGTCACACCCTGTAGCATATTTAGTTTTGTCGCTTATTTTACTGTAATTTGCTGAAACTGGTGGTTGAGATTAGAAAAAAGTTACCGGTACTCTTAATTGTCCTTAGAAACAAAAAAATCAGGTACTTTTTTATCAACTAAACATTTTTATTAACATTTTAGAGATACTGTCGTGTAAAAGTATTGCAATTGTACAGTCCTGCAAAACAAAGTACACCCCGTAATTCAGTAACTTGTAAAACCACCTTGAGCAGCAACGATTTCAGGTAATTGTTTTCTATATGATTTCATTGGTTTCTCAGCTCCTCACTGTGGAGGAATTTTAGCCCTCTTTTATTTACAATGTACTTCAGTTCATTGAGGCTTGCAGACATTTGTTTATATAAATTTCAGTCAGGTTTAGGTCTGCACTGTGAGATGTTGCACCACTGCAACATCTCACAGCTTTTTCAGCCATCCTGTTGTAGATTTGCTGCTGTGCTTGGATGACGCTCTCCTCTTGTATGACTCTGTTTGGCTCAGGGTTTGGTGGTCAATGACTGCGAAACAAGCCCAAATCATCAGCCCTCCACCGCTGTGTTGACAGTATATTGTATATTGTAGCCAAACATCTCTACTTTGGTGTTATCTCTCCAGTGTTGTGGTTTGTTAAGTTGTAACTGCCACCAAGAGAACGGTCTTTGCTTTGCTTCCAAATAAGCTGTCTTTTTCTAATTATATTGTCATGAACTTTAACATTTAGCACATGTAGCTCTTGACTTTTTTTGCAGTCTGTCTAAACATTGCATGGTATGACTGTGAGGTGAAGACTGTGGAAATGTGTTAGCACGCACCTGAAAGCTTCAGACCAGCAAACTGACAAAACCTCTGCAAAGTCCTGCAAAGAAACCTCTTTTCATGTAACTACATATGTTTGTTGACCGAGTGTACGACCATTTAATAAAAACCATTTTAATGTTGCCGTTTTTATTTCTTTTTTTAAGAAATAATAACAGCGGATCCCTGAGGCAGTTAGCGGTTTATGTCACTGTAATGTTGTCTCAGTTTCTCTCCATTTTGTTTCACTTTCTCCCTCCTGCTTTAGTGGGACAGTCATTTTGGGCTTCATTCAGTAAAGCCAGCGTTTTTTTTTCTTCCTCTTTTTGTGAATGGACGACGCCGTATAATTACCTGGGTTGAGCTTTCAGTGTGGCCTGCTCCGTCAGCTCCACACCCACTGCACACACTCCCACACACAAAAAGGGATACACACTTTTATGCACGCAGCCCGCTCAGAGACTAGCCGAGATGACTTATGCACACGCGCGCTCCTGCACACATGCGCACACTTAAATGCATGCCTCCCCAGCTGGAAGTGCGCAGCTGCTGCTGTTTACCCTGTCGGGACCAGAAAAACATCCTGTACAGTTCTCCGGGTGAAAACCTCCCCTCACATAATAAACACAAGCCCTCGGCACATTTTGAAGCTCCACTTTGGGTGGTTTCTGTGGCCGTCGAGGCAAAGGTCCCCTCCAGCAGTCTGGCTTGATGGACAGTTTGGTGTGTTAAAGATTGAGGAGATTCATTTGGGGGGGAACATCATATGGGAAAAACCCATTTGGTTTCTTTTTTGTAACACGTGACATTATCAGGTTATCTGTTATCGCTGTCTGTGCTTTCTTTTATATCGAACGCAGAGCAAAGCAAAGGCTGACATCTGGATACCAATTCGGAAAGAATGCTGAGTGTATATGCCGTTCTAACAGAGCTGTGACATTTGCTTTCATCGCTCCATAGACATCTCTCTGGCCCGTACAGTTGTTTAACATGAAGCTTAACTTTGAAAGAGGAAGTTTTGACTGCTGTTGTGTCTGCAAGAGCGAAGAAAAGTAGGCGAGGACACTCTGGGCTTTCAAATGACTGCTGGAATGTGGTCGTGTGTGAGCATGTGTGCGTTTGTGTGCCTGTTCCTGTACGTGTTTATGTAAGTGTGTGTGTGTGTGTGTGTGTTTATATGTGTCTATCTGCTGCCCTGTGTTTTGCAGCTGACAGTCACTAAAGCATTTTAGCTGGCATGTAGAAGAGATTCCTGTGCAGACAGAAGAATTTGTTTTTGCTGTTTTTGCCTTTGAGCTTAATAGCAGTAGTATCAGGGCAAGGCTGGATGACAAAAGAATATACAAAACTTGTCCTGTGTGTGCGCCAAGTTTCATCTCTGTTTACTGTCTCTTGTAGCGGTGGCATTTCACAGCCCTCCAGTCACCATCAAGAAGGAACCGCAGAGCCCGGGCTCCGACCCCAGCCAGTCTTGTAGCCACAAACCGAGCTTCAGCTACCCCAGTGGAGAGCAGTGCCTTTATGCCAGGTATTTACTGCAGTGCATGTTTAGTCAAGGATGACTTCACCAATTCCCTTATCTTTATCTCACTATGAAGATAAATTCTTGGTTTAATCTGTTTGACTTTTAATATTTTATCTCTGGGATTTCTGCATAAAGACAAACAGAATTCTAATGAATGGAGCCAACTCTTTCCAAAATTACCTTCATGATTATTTGAGATGATCCGGAATAAACACAATAGGATAGTTTCAGTCGAAGTACAAGTTAATTGTTTTTGTGGAGATCACAAAAGTAATATTGCAAAAAATAAAACGTCAATTAAAGTACAGAAAACACGATGACGTGAACTAATGTCTGCAAGTGTTTTGAAGCGTGATATACAGGAAGTCACTGCGAGCCTCGTCCCCCCTCGGGCAAACTGTTCAAAAGCTGAAGGGCAAAAGCACCGTCGCCTCTAAATTTAAGCCTCAGCACGCAACAGCACAAACAAAAGCAATGTCACCACTACTCGTGCACAGTGAGCTTCGGTGTTGTTTTTGGCTTAAGGTTGACTCATTAGAGACTGCTCTCGCTTGACATGCACTTGACTTGCTGCAGTCTAATCCTGGTAGTAAACCTGAACAACACTGGAAAAAAAAATACAAGCAGTCAAAAACCGGGAGAAAAAAACAGTTTGAAGATCATGGAATTTTTCTACACACTTTTCCAACTGTAGCAACCATTTCTCTGTGATGCGCATCGCTGTTATCCGTATCGGAGGGATGTTTGTGGAGGAGAATCAGCAGACTCGCACAGACTTGTGCCAGGTTACACAAAATGGGAGACAAAACCAAAGTGTGCGGTAAACCAGCGGTCATTGCTTCACTTTTGTAAACGCTGCCGTGCACGGTGATAAAAATGGCAAGCCTTAAATTGCCTTAATCACGCCTCCTCCTATTTTTGTGAACTTACCCGCTCAATGTGGCCAGTGTAGCTGACCTGGAATCAAAAGTGCAGGTTTTTTTGTTTTTTCAACAATGCAATTTTCTGCTAAATGATGGGCAATGAGTAAGCACACCTCAAGCTTGGAGTTCATGCAAGCAATGAGTAAGGCGGCAACCTCAACGACTTATTTCTGCTGTATGAAAGTGGAGGAGGAACTCTGAAGTGACACAAGCGAATGATTAATTGTCTCCCCGTATATTTAGACATCCACTCTTACCAAAGACTAAAGAAAATCGTATTTTACTTTTTCTCTCAGCAAAAGTGTACAATGACCAAGCCCAAGTTGGTCAACCCATATGTAAACTCTTATCACGCTTTATTGACTGAATCCCTGCACAACAACTCCTTCTGTTTGCTTTTGTTGTATTACATGAAGATAAAGCTCACCCCTGTTGTGACATGTGTAGTCATGCATGGATGTTTTTTGTCATGAGTGTATTCATGTGTTATTTGACTTCACAGTGCCTATGAGCAGAAAAGGGCTGCAGGAGGAGCAAAGAGCTCCTGCCCAGGGACCCCCATATCTCCCATGCAGCAACATTATTCGCCCAAACCTGCCACGGCCGGACGGCCCGATGCTGGTTACATGAACCCAGCTGCCACCTCCCAGCCGCTTCCCAGCAACAGTTACCCCATGAACGCCAGGTGACACGGCGCTGAAATCTTGCCATTGAGAATTCTGGGTATTATGTTGATTTCTCCTGACGAATGGATCCTAAACTGCCTTATTTCATTTCCCAGTTCTAGGTTTCAGGGACCTTCAGGAGACCCCATGTGCCCTCAGTTCCCCCAACCAGCGCAGGCCTTTCAGCGCATGCCATCTGCCCCCGCTGGCCACTGCAGCACTGGTGGAGGTGGCGGTGGGGGGCCAGGGGGCGGAGGAGGAGGAGGAGGAGGAGGAGGAGGTGGTGGTGGTGGTGTCGGCTACCATCGGCAGCACTCTGACCCCTGCATGCCTTACCTGCAGCAAAGCTTTAAGCAAGAATACATGGACCCGCTGTATGAGCGGGCAGCCCACATGGCAGGGCCGGGTCACGCCAGTGGACAGGGACACGGGCATGGACACGGACACAACCATGGCCATGGACCTCACCCACACCCACAGTTACACTCGCACCCACATCGGTTCCCACCAGCCCACATGATGGTCAAGCAGGAGCCCACAGACTACACCTATGAACCAGGTGAGCAATAAAGACGTTCCTCTGTCTGAAACGCATCGTTTTAGCTCCTGTCTAAGGACCACCAATAAACATAAATCTGCTCTGATTGGTCAGGTGGCATGACAAATCAGGACAACACCGGTTAAGCACATGTTCTGCTAACAAAACATTTTAGCAACACTAGTGAAACATTACGACATCTCCAACTTTTCCTCTAAGTGATCCAAGTCCATATCCAAAGATGTCAGTGTTCAGGACTAAAGCAGTGCCGTGGACTAAAAAATGGCTCGAAAGTAACAGCTGCTTTTTGTAGATTTGTAAAAAAAATATGTAAAAGAGAAAAGCTTTATTGGGATTTCATCCATCTTTTCAATGCAGTGTATGTGACCACAGAGATTAGGAGAGAAGGAAGCAGATGGGAAAGTGAGACACATTGTGCCAGTATGGTACATAGTGATGGAGATAAGGACCGTATAAAAAGCCTTCTGTGCAAACAAGACATTGCATGCGCAGTGATACAGTGTATTTTTTTTCTTTCTTTTTTGAAACTGGAGATTATAAAACTTTTGCACAAGAGCCAAAAGACAGGATTGGATGGAAATGTTATTTCCCAAGACTTAGATGGCATGTCCTGAAACCTTTTTGTCTTTTGGTCCAGAAAATAGTTCACAGCCCGTTAATGATCACATTAGAGGGTAAAAAAAAAGCATTCGAGAGACTGAAAACGGCAAATTTAGGGCATTTTTCCTTTTTAAACAGCTTGAGAATCGACGGGTTGAAAACCCTCCCCTGTGTAAATTGCTTACTCTAGAACAAAATGTCCAAAAGGCAAACAAACTTCTTCACTGTATCTGCACTCCTACCCAACTCCCTCTTAGCCTCCAAAACTCCTCCTTTCAACCCTCTGACACTTTGCAGTGAAAAAGGAGGAAAAAAAATGTTTTTTTTCTGTTGTAGCTACACTCCTCTGTCCCTCCCTCCCTCCTTATCCCGCTCCCTCCCCTCACCGCTCTGTGAGAGAGAGGCAGAGGAATTTCATTGAGAAAATGGAGGGCACTGGAAAGACTAGAGTCCCCGGTGGAGTGCTCCAGGGTTTCATGTTGCACCAGCGGCTTCCTTTTTCTGCAGGCAGATGAACTCATAATGGAAAAATGAGCGTGGCCACAGTAACTCGAACCTCTCACTGGCTGGGCTTTGGGAGTGGGTGAGGGGAGGGAGTGGAAGGGTATTGGGGGGGAGGTAAGGGGTGGGGTAGCCAGCTCAGGCACTTTAACAACAAGCACTACCAGTAGCGAGTATAAGAAAGTAGCTCCTCTGGCTTCTCTCCGAATCTAAAGCAAACGAGAAATGTAACTCTTAGCATCGTCGTTCACCTGTATTAAAACGGCTTAAGGGCTAATGTGCACAAATCATGCATCCCTGTGCTGACACCAGCTGAAATCCAAAGAAAACAGGATTTATGACTGTTTTGATTTGCTGTTTTTATAGCAGCAATGACAAGAGTCACGCAACCTTGAGAAAGAAACAGGGGAAAGTACCCAAGGATGTTTTTCTGTGGATAACTGCTAGGTGGAGGACCAAGTTTTACTTGGTGGGGTTTCCTTAAAACTCTCTCTCTGATATGGGTTTGAACAAATCCAGAGGCTGATCTGACATTAAAGATCAGAGTTTATCTTTGTTTTTGTAGACGGTTACACAACAAGTGACTGGACTGTGCACAGGATAATAGAGAGTGACAGGAGCCTAAAACGTGGATGTGATTACCAGTAAATTTTCTGTGCTCAAGAACATGTGCTCGCTGTCTCTTACCGTGTTTAAAGTCTATCATGAAAAGTCGGTCACTGGATCCCAGGTGGCCTAAAAGACCATCAATAAAAACCCAAAAACATTTTGCACATTTTTAAATGGAAAATATTGATTTTTTTAGGCGGCTGATGCATAATCTGTGCTGGAGTCTTGCCATTTACCTGAACGAAACCGCAACCCAAGAAATGTAAAGTCCTAAGCTGTGGGACGGGGGGTGATCCAAGTATTACTACTTGTAGCTCAATCTCCTTGAGCTCCTTAATGTGCAGCATAAAAAGACGAGCAGCCCGCCAAAGGGTTCGATTCAGCCAAACGGATGGCTGCGTCTTGTGCTTTTAGCCTTAGGGGTCTACTTTGGTCGCCACTTTTGGTTGTGTCGTGATCCATCTGTGGCACTGAGGGTGCTTGTACTCGCTGCAGTAATCTCCTATAAAACATCTGTTCCCATATAATCAAGGAATCTTTGAGCTTCTGCACTGATATGTCAACAAAATGCCGTTGAAAGCCAGCTTGATCATACACTCAACCATAACATCTGCAAGGTTGCAAAAAAAGTGCATAAATACAGGCAGTTCTGAAGACATACGTTTCTTCAGTTTGTTTGTTATTTTCTGTTCATTTACAGCGTCAATGTAAGAAATTGTATCCCCACTTTTGATGTCAGAAGCACGTAATGGAAAGTGGGTAATAAAAAACACAACCAGTGTTTTCTTTCACTCTGCACAATGTGAACAATGGCAGTCAAATGCCGCAAGTACACAGTCTCGTTTTAAAAGCAGAATATATAACGAGACTCCGAGTTTCACATACAAATTGGCATTCCATCGCTTAATCACTGCCATTGTGTTGAATCAAAGACGCAGAACGGTCATGCCAAGGAGTACACAATTAACCCCAGTGCTCTCACACCCAGTCTACCCATCACTCCCTGGTGAGCGCCTGCCATCTCTGGCAGACATATTATTTACAGTATGATCGAGCGCCGCTGCCCTGGAATGGAGGGTTTGATTTTCCCCAGTGGCATCTTATCACAGGCACAGAGCTGCAGCTGCATTCCCCAGGAGTGAGTCACGGTCAGAGCCAGAGGCAAAGAGCTGCACCTTTCAGTTTCATGCACTTGCTTGGTTAATTGATACAGTTGACAGACTGTAAAAAAACAAACAAAAAAAAAACAGACAAACAAGCTCTTATAATAGGCAATGAGTCACTTTCTCTTTGTATGCTTAGACAAAGAAAGAGAAAAACACAGACAAAGGTTAGCGGCTCAGTCACAGGAAATGGAAAACAATATTCTCACATTACATGTGAAATGCACTTTACAACTGTCCCAACTTGCAGAGAATTTTGCTGGAGGGTTTATGAGGAGCGGTGTAAAATCTATATCGGTGAATTCTGCTATTTGAGCGAGCCGACGATGTGCCCAGACAGGGTGCAGACACTGTATACTGTACCACTTTTCTGGTCTGGTGCAGGTGCTTGCTCATGGCCTAAAAATACCACCAGGGACAAGAGAAGTGATATGATAAATGCAGCCTTTGCCCTTGCAGGTTCACAATGATCCCACTAAATCCATCTAATACACCCACTTTTCACAAACAGGTAGTGCTTAGGAAAGCACATTAGCAGCCATCCTTGCATTTTAATTTGACTTGATACCTTACAGGGATTTCCAAATGACGCTTTATGCCATAATCTAAATGTCAGATCATTTAATGTGTACAGGGCTTTGTCCTTTTATAACACATTTGCTAAGCTGTAGCTCGGTGTTTCTGTTACAGATGTGCCTGGATGTCCCTCTATTTACCACCACAATGAGGGCTACCCAAACCCCCAGCATGGCAATGAAGGTAATGTGAATGTTTTGCATTCTACTGCAATAATGCCCTTTAAAGGCCTCCAATAAATGCTATTATGGAGTTAAAGGAATTTAAGTGATGTCAGTATACAGAAATTGCATGTACCCAATCTGCTCCGTCTCCAAAGCTTTATCTACTCTGGTTAGAGGTCTGCGGTCATTGGCTAACCGGTCTAGAGTGTGCATGTTTCCATTGGCCAACCAGTGGTGTGTCTGTTTCCATTGGCAGAGGCTCTCGCCTCACCCCTGCCTCAAGAATCCCTGAATAAACATAAGTCCTAGAAAAAGCACACTATTTCCCCAGCAAAAAGAAAAACAATCCCTCCCTTCTTTACCATTGTTTGCAAGACCATTTTCGGCAATTTGAAATCTCATACAGACGCACTCGGCATATGAGATATCACAGGTCTTGCCCTCCTGAAATCCTCACCCTATCCTCACACAAGTAATATAGTAATATATAACTATACATAAAAGGGCAAAAAGGTTGGGAGTTATTTGGGTTGAAAAGTATTTGGTCCCAGATGAAAAACCTAGTTGTGCCAGGATGAAGGCCATTTGAAATACTGACACAGTTCTCCCCCCTCGTCTCTTAGGCTATCTGTTTGAAAATGACTCCCGTGTGGTTCCGGAGAAGTTCGAAGGTGAGCCTGATTACCACATATCCCCTCTGCATGCACACACAACTCCAAATGCACAGCACAGGTGTTTGTGACAACAGGAAGAAAAGAAAATCACAGGAAACACAGTCGCCTACTTTCAATCTTTTACATGACTGATTCCGTACTGGAAGTAAAAGTACCCCAAGGGTATCACTATAGTAGCTGTGGGGGGACATGAAAGGATTAACTCGGCTATTACAATTTTAGTGGACCTTAACAAGTTTGAGCAGAAAGGTTAATGGTTTATTTAAAAAGTAATGGCTAAGCAGAAGAGAAAGAAATGCGTTTAATGACGATCAACAAGCAAGAAAGTGGCATGAATTTGCAATTCACTGCAGAGGGTGAAGTGGAAGTGAACAGAGCTGGACAGCAATGATTATTATTTACACGTCATTTTGATGTTCACAAATTGCTGACAGTGTGGAGTAAAACAACATGTAGTTTTTCTTAGTTTTTTTTTAAATCTGCATGCTGATTGGTCAGGTGTGGTCATGGTGGTTGCCCAAAATCAAACTGCTGGAAACCGTACATCGAGTACATCAAAAAAAAAGTTGGGAACTACTGCCTTATCATGTTATACACACATCAGAAGGATCCCGGTGTCCTCAGAAACTGAGTTAGTGGGTTTAGCTTCTTCGTACCCTCCAGGCAGGGCTCCTCTGTCGCAGAAACGAGCCGTTTCCCATGGTGTTGTTGGTTATTGATGCTAAGGGAGATTGAGTGAAGAGCCTGAGGCCGTCAGCGCTCGCTGAACCAGTGAAGTGTGCAAGTTCTGTGAGAGACGACAGCAGTAACTTAGCTGTGCATCTCGTGTTCCAACACCTGTGTACAACATATCAAGTACCTGGTAAACAACCTAGAACCAAACACCAATCAGTGTCCATTTACCTTACTAAGTAGTAAGCTTGATTTCTTTTTTTTTTGCCCTGTACTGCCCCTTACTTTTATCTCCTTTTGCCTCTAGTTCAACATGCTCTGGATTTTTTAGCTGCAAGCTGACATTTACAGGGATTTGGGTTTACGTCAGTATGCAAACATGGGGGGGGATCAAGATTAGATGACCTACGGATGTACTTATCCCACTAGAATTAAGCTACTTTGAGGCTGTTAGGGGTCAAATGTTTCTCGTTTGCACAGCAAGAGGCACTTTAGACCATAATTTAGTGATTGAATCTTAATGGTCGGATGCAATAATGTGCTGAAAATGTATCAACTATCACATTAAATGGCTCGAGATAAACCACAGTGCGCATAGGGCAACAAATCTCTAAATTCCTGGTTACATGTAATACAAGGAAAGCATTTTGATGCCTATAAACATACTGAGTACCTCTGTGTTTCTCGTCCAGGTGAGGTGAAGCAGGAAGGGGGTGGTCTTTTCCGTGAGGGTACACCTTACCAGCGCCGTGGCTCTTTGCAGCTCTGGCAGTTCCTGGTGGCTCTTCTGGATGACCCAGGCAATGCCCACTTCATCGCCTGGACAGGCCGCGGCATGGAATTCAAACTAATTGAACCAGAAGAGGTAAGTCTGAACTGTAAACTTTTTCCCCCTCTGTCTTTTCAACCAAATATGGTGGGAAAACGTTGTCTGTTGGCGGTATCGACCAGGCTAGCCATCATTATGTCAAGCACTGGTCTTGCTATTTTAGCCAGATTTGACAACAGAGGGATGAATCGGACTGTGAAACCTCACACTCATCACAGCATTATCTACTCTGGTTAGACTCGTTTAGAGGTTGAATTATCCTCCTGTCTAACTCTCAGAATGGTCATAAATTAGAGACTTGAGGGGCTTTCACAACAAACGCTCATTTCCCGTTTTTCCTGTTTTGTAGTTGAGTTGATTGTAGCCAGCAGATAAATTCTAGCTGCTTAGAAAAGTCAAAAGTGTATTTCCCACATCACATGTCTATTACCAGTATTCGTCATCATCACTGGTAGTCACATGGGTTTAAACTAACCACTAAGCCCATGAAATAATCAGGAAAGCGTTTACTATCAGTGAAAGTGAGTCGATGGTTATTTTCCAAGATTTTGATGCAAAAAGAAATTTTTCAAAACCAGGAGCCGCCCCCTGCTGGCCATTAAGTTTGGTTTGAGGCACATTCGTGTTTGCTAAACTTTTAAGGTCCAGTAGTCGCGTCAATCTTTTATACTTTTGTTTACAGAAGTACAGGTGCAGCCCTTGCAGCAAAACCTGATTCAATTACTGCTGCAGGTCTCTTCCTGTTAAACAGGAGTTCTTCCTTCCCACGGTCACCTAGCAGTTGTTCAGAGGGATTGTTTGATCTCACATCTCACTTTGTTCGGTAACTTTGAGTAAAGTTTTAGGTTCACTGGAGCTTTCTCTGCAGTAACAGTATCACTTTAAATGTTTGGAGGGAAAAAAAGGACAACCGTGGTTAAAATGCATTATTGTTGTTTTAAACATTACTGTGTGGCCTTGTCTACTGATAGCGCTGATAGTGATTATGACATTAATATGATAGGAGCAGTATGGAGGTTACTCTTGGCATAAATTTAGTGAGGGTTTGAAGGTGCTACCTAGATTACAGCAATGAGAAGTGGGATTTGGCCACTTTCCTCATAGGCCTATTTTCTGATCCATCTTCCATTAGGCCCCCATACATTATTCAACACACGCTGGATTGATAAATGAAGGACAAGCACTATCACAGAAACATCCAACACCCCTGTTCTCTCTCACCTCCTCACATTTCTTAAGTCCAGACATTTTTGCAATGTTTAAGTCTGCAGTTTGATTGGATATCAGAGCGCCTCCATTTAGGTGGGCCCTAATACAGCCAGGGCTATATTGTGTTTTCCATTATCTTTTTACTGTACATTAAAAATGAATGGGGTAAGAGTTTTACAAGTGCAATTAGAGCTGAGAGCGCACTCAGAGATCAAACACGGCTGCTGGGCCACTGTGGGATACAACCTGTCTTCCTGAGTCATGAATATCAATGCCCCCCTCCCCATTCTAAGCTTTATGGTTTCTTCTTACATCCAAGGTGTTTGTCAACAGAAAATTTACCTGCTGTTGCACAAAACCTTGATTTATTTCCCCTTGCTGTGTGTGTGTGTCTGTTAATGTGGCATTCATTTTCTATCAGAGGGACAGCTCATTTATCAGCCTAGCGTTCAAATTTTGGGTTGTATTTTATGGCCTGCCCCCGACAACCCGCCCTGACTCCTGTTTCACTGCAAACACTGTGGGACTCTGGTTGCATTCAAGTGGTAATGGTTACATAAAAAGGAAGTGAATCCACATGTGAGGACTCGCCCTGGTCTTGGCATGTTGACACTGTTGAATTTAATAGCAGAAACAATTTGGCTTGCTACTGAGGACCCCTAGTGGGCACCCTGTGGAACTAACCACCTATGTCCAACTATTAGGGCAAAAAACTTGTTCTTCTCGGGAGGAGGTTATATTTTACACTATTTAAAAGCACCCAAACACATTTTTTAAACTTATTTATTTCCTCTTTCTCAGGTTGCTAGGCTGTGGGGAATGCAGAAGAACCGTCCAGCCATGAACTATGACAAGCTCAGCCGTTCTCTGCGCTACTACTACGAGAAGGGAATCATGCAAAAGGTACAAAACTGATGCACTTAGGGGGTGCTCAGTCCCAGTCCTGAATGGACTTGTTATCAGGCCTTTGCTAAACTGGTGATCAAACCATTTGAGTCAGCTGTGTTGGAGCAGGGATGCATCTAAAAGCTGCAGGACAGTAGCTCTCGAGGACTGGGATTGAGCACCCCTGCCTCCTCATCCTCAGATTCACAACAGGTGATGCATGTCCACCAAAAGACATGCATCATTGGTTTGGTACAGCCCTACCTTTCAGCTCTCCCACCCAAATTCAGGTGGGGGGTGATGATATCTCCCCCTTGCCGTAGCATTTGTGTCTGTCTCTAGCTCATCATATAACCTCTCACAACAACAACATCCTATTTTCATCTCTTAGCCAATGGATATAGACACCCTGGGTAGGAATCAAACTTGCGATCCTCCGCTCCAAAGGCGTGTAGTCTTAACACTACGCTATCCAGCTGCTATAGCTCTTCTTTCGAATGCAGGAAAATATAGATAAATAATGAATATATTTTGCAGCCCTCAGAGCTTACAGAAACTGTGAACATTAAATATCAACTAACAAATGCATTCTTATTTCATTTTAAATAACCTCCCTCTCTCTCTCTAGGTGGCTGGGGAGCGCTACGTTTACAAGTTCGTGTGTGAGCCCGAGGCCCTCATCTCTCTGGCCTTTCCTGACAATCAGCGGCCCAGCCTGAAGGCCGAGTTCGAGCGCTACGTCAACGAGGAGGACACAGTGCCTCTGTCGCACCTGGACGAGGGGGTGCCTTACACCCCGGAACAAGCGCCTCAAAACATGGGCCCTCAGCCCTACTCCAAAGGCTACATGTACTAAAGCCAGCCCCAACACGCCCTCCTTTCTACCCCACCTTCAGAAATGTTCCCGTTGTACCAACCCACCATCATACATGGCCCACAAAACCCCATGCACCTCTTGCACATGCCCACCCCATCCTCTTGTATATAAGGATATGGTGTTTTTATTTTAAATTAATCGCATTAGGGATTTTTTTTGTTTTGTTTTATTTTTAAGAGCTGTATTCCTCTCACATTCGAGGCCTATTCAATCCATAAACCTAACTGTGGTTGAAGAGATTGCTTAATAAATACTCATAATAATATTCAAACTGAAGTCCCGAGAATTCTTTTACGCAGCTGAAAGAAATGTTACTGAACAGTGATGAGAATGTAATGAAGCGTTTCTTAATATTTAAAGTAGATCAATAATTCAAATTAAACTGATCCTCAAAACCAAAAATATCCAGGGAGGATTCGTCATTCAGGAAGGCAGTTTAGGGGACAGGTAGAGGGATGGAGCTGCACCACCTGCTGGTAAAACGGGTTATGGTACCGATCAAGGTATGGTCGCATACCTTTGATCCTCTTGCAGATAACACGGTGATAATGAAAACAGACTCCAGAGGAGCTCACCCATGAATGACAGAGATGCATGTAAACAAATACAGTGTCCATCAGGTATTGCATTAACACACAGAGAGCTAGGGCAGTAGTTGCCCAACAGTGTACCCTAGGATGTTGTGTCAACTCAAGATCACAACTGTAGCTGCATAAAAATTCAATGAATTAAATTTGACCTGTGCTACAACTTCAGTTTGAAGTTCGCACTAACGTGGCGCCAAGTCGCTACAGACACACTTTAAACCCAAAGAGTGCCGTGTCGCAACTGAAGGTAACAACAACATGCTCGATTGTGTACGAGGGTGCATTCACAATGTACGCTTGCAGAATTTGTGTTAAAAATGAAGGCGTCACGGTGCCTTGAAATCCTGGCTTGCACTTTGATGCGACTCGTGCAGAAAACATTTGAAAAGTTATGCAAGGAACAAAAAAGTCTATTACAGATGTTGTGCACAAAATTCAAGCTTATGTTTTACTAATATAATAAAGGCCATTTGAACCTAATAATTCAACCAACTCCATAATGTTATCCTAAAGTGACTATATATACTGTTTTTTTTTTTTAATCATCCTGTATTATGCATTATATGACAATGATCCATGGTGCATTTTAAAAAACATATTTTAAATGAAGCAACAAGAGATTGTTTCTTTAAGTAAATACATGCCAATATTTTTATCCATGTCATTACCCACCAAGAAAAACTCAGTTATTGTTTTTAATGGAGTTCACTATTTGCTATTCTATGAAGGGCATCATAATGGTTTTTACAAAGTAAAATATCTTCTTGAAAGAAAGCACATCGGTGTGAGGTTGTGGACTTGGCCTCGCATACAGAAGGAATACTGAGTCATGTCTGGGTTCATCGGACACTCCGCAGCATACCACGGGTCGTGACTCATACAGAGCATTGAACGACTCCTGGCAGAGTACACAAAACTAATAAATAAACCAACTTAAAATCAGGGTTGCTAAAAGAAGGTAAGCCTGACAAAAAAAAAAGCAACTACTTTGAAGTGGATAAATAGTTCAGAGTAAGATCACATACGGTTGTGGTCAGAGGTTTACATCCACTCATCATGGCGCTGAATGCCATTGTAATTTTTTTGCCTTTTGATTATTTCTTTCAACTGTTTCCAGGAAGGAATAACTGCAGAGATTACACAGACCCAACAAGAACTGGGTGCTTTTCGAATTTACTCTATTCCTCACCGGATCAAAATCATACATGCAAGCTGACTCATATACATACACCTACTTGACTCTTTTAATAAGTAGTACCATGGCAAACTATCACCATCAGAGATGAGAGGAAATTACCTGCAATGAACTAGAAACTGCTGAACACCAGTGTCACCATCCAATGAAGCCAGTTTTACATCACTATGGACAAAGAAAGAAGCCACTCGTTCAAAATTAGCACCTTTAAGCACAGCTGAAATTTGCAGCAGCCTACATGGACGAGACAAATGTGTTTGAGTAAAATTTTATAGTTAGTTGAAACAAAGACTGGCAAAAGCTTTCAAACCTAAGAGCACCATTAAGCACGGTGGTGGTAGCATCATGCTCTGGGGCTGTTCTGGTGCCAGTGGTACTGGTACAGTGCCTTCCAAAAGCCCCAACTTCAGCCGACCTGCACTTAAAAGCCAAGTTCATGCTAGAAAACGAACCACTTTAAATGAAGTGTGTTAAGAAAAGTCATTAAAAATTGACAAAAATATACGAAACCCTTGTTGGTAGAGAACAAAAGCATCTCGTCAAGCTGCAACTTGCTCGGGATCATTTAACCAAATATTAGTAGGAGGTTTGTATACGTTAGACCCTGTGTTACTTTGTGTTTATTTTAGATTTTCCTCTAACTTGTGCAACCGATTCTTGTTATTTTAAAGTCACTGAAGATGCACGTTATACAATCCTTCCACTGTCCATTTTTCTCACCAGGCATTGCGACACTGCGTTGGCGCCGAACCTCCACTGAGACTGAACATGTGTAAATTTCCAGCAAGATCCATAGAACAGTCTTCATTTTGTTTAATTAAGATGAATTGCCAAGATAATGAACTTCCCAACAAGATCATTGTGTATTAAAGTATGAGTCAGAGGGAGTGAGCAGGGCTGGAAGGAACTTGTAAAACCTCAGAGACCCCTCAGGCTACAAAAGACAAGAGTCACAGTGCATTACGCCTGTGTGCCAGTGGAAAGTCAGAGGAAGCCCTGATAATCATCTCCAGCTCTGAGGTCACAATGGAATAGGCCTGGCGTAGAGAGAAATTAGTCTGAATGTCTTTAAATTTCAAACAAAAGATCGGCGGTGTTGCATTTTAATTAAGTTTCCGGGTGGAAGTAATGTTTATGGCATAATGATCTAAGTTTGTTTCAAGGACGCTTGAGAATTTTTGCAAGACAAAGACAGTGCAAAGGTTGCACAGATTTTGGATATGTGGGCATTTTAAAGATAAACAAAATCCAGCTGATTCCTGCTGGTTGTACTTCTTCTTTCTAGCATTTTTGAGCTGCCGTGACCTCACAAATATGGGAGATATCCACAGGGGCTGAAAATCACATTTAAGCTGTTAGAAAACTGCAACCAGATCAGTTTGTGTGACAACCTAAAGCCAAACTCACAGCACTATTTTTCTATAAGCAATTTGGAGCATCAGTGCAGAGTGAGAAAATTAAGCATGGTATAATTAAATATGATTAAATGTGGTGAAGTTATTGTACGATAATTATAAATCATTTTGTTATCAGGGAATTTTTTGAGATTTGGTAGTTTCATATGGAATGAAGTGAATGAAACTGTGAATGCTGACTCGCCATTTAAGCTTCATCTGTTTCATCATGTGCAGTTTGCAATATTAAAGATTTATCCTGCAGTGCAACTTCCACTTAAAATGTGTTTTTTTTTTGCTGTTTTTGTTTTTAAATCAAACTCCTGACTCACTAAAATATGGAAAGTTTTATGGGAAATACGCTGACAATCAAAACAAAAGGCTGATGACACACCTAATGATACGTTTCTTACGCCAGGGCCATTCTATTTAAGAATAAGTAACCAATAAAGCTATACTGAAAAGAAACTTTTTACAACAAACATTTAAAAAAAAAAAACATAAAACAACAGCAGCAAATGGATAAGAAATAATAATTTAAGGTGTACTTAGTATAGAGACTGCTCAACATTCGGCCAGAAATGCTTTGAAGTCTTCGAATGTTGGGTTTGCCTGTAAGGCTGACACTATCACGCATCTTTACAATTAAGCAACATCAAGTTCACTAATTATGTCTCTATAATTAATGTCATCAAGATTCCCCAGCTCTGTGCACACCAACGATAAATAAACGCCGTTTTGCTTCTCTTGCTTAAACGTTTCGGCGCTGCTGCCCCCTGTTGGCCAACTCTACATAGTTCGATGTTAATATTTATTAAGTGTATTATTTTTATTTTTTTTTTAGTATTTTGTAGCTTATGTGTTTATACTCACTAAGCCTTCACATTTTATTTTCTAACACATTCATTATCTGATACTATACATTTCTATACGATAATGCCATTATTAAAAATATTTTGTAAATGAATAAGTGAATATTGTAATACTCTGGTAAAGAAAACTTCTGGTTACATTCAGCGTTTCTCTTTGTAAACATCCTGAAGTTTGAAATCTTGATTTTCCATCTTCATAAAAGACTTTTCATATTTTTTTTTTCTTCTGTTGTTACCTGTTAGATTGTTACCGCTACTGATTTTTAATCCCTGGAATAATTTCCTCCCTTGACAGGGATCCAGTCATCAAAGAAAATACTCCTTGGACCATACACGGAGAATCCATCTTTTCCATGCATTTTTAATTCACCAACTGATCTATAAGCCAGCAGGTTTCCTACATACGGTGTCAGGGCTCAGCTTTACAGACAGCACGAGGAACTCGGAGTAGAGTCAGCGCTCCCTTTCCATCCAAAAGAAGTCAGCTAAGGTGGTTTGGACATCTGATGGTTGTTTTTCCTCGCACACCCAAAAAGATACGACAAAGAGCATTTGGGAGGCAGGGAAAAGCTCTCACTCGACTTCAGATAAGTGGAATAAAATGGATGGATGCACCTTTCTGTGACAACAAGATCTTAACAGGTTTAAGAAAATTCAGTATTTAATGAGAACACGTTTTCATAGTTTCACTGTAACTCTTTGATACACTGACAAGTGAAAGTTTCAATTCCTGTACAAAATACATGAAACAAATGTTTTTCCATCCCTTTAGTCTGACATCAGTTGATTATAAAAAGCCCCATTATGATTACCTTTAAGTCATTACTTGAGATTTAACATTGCAGTATTACAATTTAGAGAATAGAAATAAATATAGCATTGTTTTGCAAAATCTGCAAACAGAACATTAAAACCGCTAAATCTTCCTGCTGGTCTTAAACAAAGGAAATACCTCTGGTGTTTCTACAATAACTGAAACCAGGATTTCCAGCTCATCTCAATTTAAAAAGCAAAAACAAAACCTCCTCATCGATTAGAAATGATGAGAGTCAAGACAAATATAGAAATGTGATCAGTAAGTTTTAGTAGAAAATGTACAGTTTACAAAACTGAAAGGAGGACCGACTGCAGCTTCAAATCAAACTGTGACACAAACCCTTGGTCCTGCACGGTTTTCCCAGTGCTGGTACGAGACCGCACATCCCACTTTGTCACTACCGTCCAAGTACCCGAGTTGTAGGTTTGCGACGTCACACGCATCATCGGCGTCTGAAGGCGCGTGAGATTCTCCAAGCGTTGGGCTCTTCGTAACGGTTGTACAGGGGCTCGAGGCGCTGCTGTTTCTTCTGCTTGCTGAGGCGCGTGGGGTCGGACACTTTGAAGAAGGCCGGTGCGAACTCCACCAGCCAGCGAGGGTCGATGGTGGTCACCTCACGCATGTACTCCTTGGTAGTCAGCACCAGCTCGTGGTACACAACCCTGTCGAAGAAATCAGACAGTGCTCAACATGCAAGGAACATTTACTTCCTGTTTTGCTGTGGGACAGTCGAACTGAAACGGTGACGTACCACTCAGGCTGCCGGTTGAACAGAGCGCTGGAGGGGTGGATGTAAACGACCTGCTGGTCTATCAGGGTTCTGTAGCCCTCCTGAGGATCCTTTTTGGCTGCATTCCTGAAGAAACCACTGCAGATGGCTTTCTGGACTCGCACAGTGGCTTTACCACAAGATACCACATCCAGTTTATGTCTAAAGAAAGACGAACATGTTGAGTCTTTATAATTTCTTGTGCTACTGTTAACATTTAAAGTGATTTTGCATGTTTAACATTTAACGTTGGTGGTCTTTCGTACCTGTCCATGATCCCCAGCATCTGCTTGCGGATATCCTGGGCTCTGCGCAGGGAGCGAGCCTGGATGAAGTTCTCGTAACACCAGGGGTTGGAGAACTTGTTGTTCTTCCAGGAGTTGTAGACAGCTAGCAGAGTGAGGTGATCGCCCTCAGGTTGGTGGAACTTTGCCTTCTTCTGGTCAGCCAAGGCCTGCTTGTCCTTTAGCACATCAAAGGGGGAAAAAAATCATTGAATTCAGAATATATTTCAAAATCTTTTATTATAAAAACGTTAAATGTCTATGTCATGTCCACAGGAGCAGTTTCAGCACAAAGGGCGACACAGCTTTTCAGTTTAGACCAGCCCCCTAAAACATCACACTCAGCTGCAGCTCCCAGATTTCAACATTTTTAAAGTTTTTATGAACCTTTGTTTTGTTTTTTTTAAGTTGAAATGTATTTAAAAACATCTGAAGTAAGAAATAAGTCCTGCGGTTGCAAAAGATTGCCAAAGATTTTCCAGAAGGGTCCATTTCCACTGGACTTCCCCTGATTTGCATAATGTGGCCTTGATCTCATTTTAATACATTTCAATGCTCCATTGATTTAAAGGAAGTGCTACCACAATGCACTGCATGACTGCTCACACAGATATCGAATGAGATGTGTAGACACGGCTGGACGGTGTTCAAAGCGTACCTTGGGCCTGTAGAAGACATTCTGCACGGACAGCATCGACACGATGGTGAGCATCTCTTCGCTGCAGCCCAGATGGACAGACATGATCAGCATCTTACACAACATGGGCTCCAGAGGGAACTCAGCCATCTAGCAGACACAAATGCACAATAGATTAAGTCTCATCAGAACAACAGAAAGACAAGAAGTTAAAGAAAATACAGCTACATAAATCTGATTACATATAGATTTATCTGCTCTTCTTTGCAGAAGAGAGAAACCATTGGGTAAAAACATCCTTACCCTTCTACCCAGCCGTGTGAGTAAGCCTTCATCGTCCAGAGCTCCTAAGGTGTAGAGCTGCTCCATGGCTGTGATCAGAGTTTCCATGGGAGGAGCGTCCATGAAGTCAAAAGACAGCAGATCATTGATGCCCATTGCCTGGAAGGGTCGATATTACTATGAAAGTTAATGACTTGAAACTTTGAAGCCGAGGTTTAGTTGTACTTTTCCCATTTTCCTTTATTTTATTTTTTTAAACTACAATCAAATATTCACATTTCTTTTCTTCAACAACACAGAGTATGATTGTATGCAGGATTAGAACTGAAGGACAACAGCACTTACCTTCAGCGACAGCACCGTACTGGCCAAGTTGGTTCTTTGGATTTCAGGTACATTGGTCGTCAGCATCTCGTCTCTGTAGGCTCTCTCAGTGTACAGCCTGTAACACTTTCCAGGGCCTGTTCTGCCGGCACGACCCGCCCTCTGCTTAGCCTGAGCCTGCAGCAAATACAATAAAGAGAATAAATTGTTTTAAAACGAGGCTCTGAGAGCTCCTCTGCTACAACATCAAGTACATCACAAAGCCGGTGTACCTGTGAGATTGGCGTCACCACCAGCTGATCAATGCCGGTCTTAGAGTTGTACACCTTCTGTTTGACAAAGCCTGGATCTACAACATAGTAGATCCCATCGATGGTCAGAGAGGTCTCTGCGATGTTTGTGGCGATGACAACCTGAGGGAAAGAACAAAAAAAACATCATATATTTGCTCTGAAGCAACAAAATATCCTGCATAGACTTTACACATGTCAATATAAGGCCACAACAAACACTAAACACACTGACTGAAACATATTACATAAACCAAACTTCTCATCCTACAAACAAATGAAAAGGGACAAATTGTAATTTTTGAACAAAATGAATATTATATGTTCCCAAAGATTATAAAGATGTATTGAAGGTACCTTTCTGCTGCCTGGGGGTGCTGGGTCAAAGATTCTGGTCTGCATCTCACTAGGCAGGGCAGAATAAACTGGCAGAATGATCAGTTCAGGAACATCAGGCCCAAGTGATTTCATTCTCTCATAAAGGATCTCGCAGGCTGTGTCAATCTCCTCCTGTCCAGTTAAAAACACCAGGATGTCTCCTGCAAAGGGAGAGTCACAATAAGACAGATGACATGGACTCATTCTAGAGTAAGAGAAAGAACATCCTTTTTTTTTAAAACATACCTGGAGGCTCAGTCAGATGTATCTGCATGACAGTGATGAGGCTGGCATCCAGGTAGTCCGTCTCAGGTTCTTTGGTGTAAAGAACCTCTACTGGATACGTTCTGCCGGGGATGGTGAAGATGGGTGCTTCATAGAAATACTGAGAGAACTTCACAGCATCCAGTGTAGCTGACGTCACAATCAGCTTCATGTCTGTGCGCTTCTGTACAGTCTGACGAACACGAGAAGAAACATTCTGAATCTCTCGCCTCTCATTCCCCATCGAGACACACATTAAACTTAGGAAACCTTAGCTTACCTTCTTGAGGAGGCCAAAAAGAACATCGGTGTGGATTGTCCTCTCGTGGGCTTCGTCTAACATTATAATGGCGTACTGGCCCAACTCGGAGTCAATCAAACACTCTCTCAGCAGCATACCGTCTGTCATGTACTTGATCACAGTCTCAGGACTTGTGCAATCCTCAAAACGGATGGTGTACCCCACCTGGGAAACACAATGAGATGAAGCAACGCTACAGTGTGCAAAAGGCGCTCAGTAATTATATACTGTAGCATGATTGAAACGCATATCTTCGGTGAAGGTGTGCAAAACTTTACTGAACATGAGAAATATTTAACTGACCTCTTGTCCCAGACAACAACCGTACTCCTCAGAGACTCTCTTAGCCACCGACATGGCAGCCACACGGCGGGGCTGCGTACAGCCAATCTTCCCCCTGGCTGTGTAACCAGCCTCCGCCAGGTACTGGGTGATCTGTGTGGTCTTTCCAGATCCCGTCTCTCCAATGACGATCAGGATCTGGTTGTCATGAACAGCCTGCAACGGATTAGCAAGGACGCAGCAACAGTTAGTAGCTGCTAAACAAAAAGCATCTATCCATATTTGGCTTTAGTTTTTTGAGAGGGAATGAAGATAACAACTGGTAAAAAATAAAACAGGAGAGGGTTGCTACCAATAATACATGTCGACAGATTTTTTTGTTGGGGGGTGTTAACCCTAAGACACCAGCTCATTAACACCACTAAAAGATCAATTAACCTAATCATCAACATCAAAAACCAAGTTTATCAAATTTAAAACATTTTAAGAACTTTTAAATACCAACTTAAGCTCATTTCATTGCTAAATCTTAGTGAAAGTGTGAAAATATCCTGTTTAGGATAGCATTTTGTTATTCCACCCCGCTGAGCTTAAGCTTAGTGGATTTTTGTATTTGGAGGATGCTTTTAGGCTGAGGATGTTAAAGTATCTCATTAGTGTTTTTGTTACGCAGCACATCCCTGAAAACCTCAAACAACAAATGACTGGATCATCCCTACGGTCAGACTGGGCGATCTAAACTTTCAAAGTCCATCTTTAGTCATTTAAATTCTTTTTAAAGGTCATTTATAGGTAAAAGCGTCTGCCTAGGATGTTTTAACCACCTGTAGCCATCTGTGAATAGATTCGGTTAGAAACCCATTTTATGCATTTGAAACATGAAACTAAATCTCAGTAATTTTAAACTGTAGTGAACCTGAATGAGCTGCTCTTTCAGTTTGTAGATGGGCAGGCTCTCTCTCTGCTCCAGGATAGAGAGTTGGGTCTTCTTTCCATAAGATGCCTTGTTCCCTCCAAACGCATGTTTCTTCCACTCTGGGATGTCATTGGGCATCATGCCAATGCCTCTCATGTTAGCGGCAATCTGTCGACCATCAACTGTAAAAGCCAAGAGGAAATGTATCTAGTTCTACAGCTCAAGTTTGACCGCATATTAAGCTACTTCTCCGTTGGGTTGGCAGAATAATGCCCACCCGTGGAAGCCATCGAGACCACCTTGGGCTTAGGAGGGCACCCAGGCACACTGAACCATGACAAGACTATTCCGGCCAGATGGGGGGCTGCAGGAAACCAGATAACTATCTCCAGTACCGGCAAGCCTGAGGGGTGCTGTCTGCCAGCACGGAGGAAGTGTCGTGTCTGGGCTGTGGTTTTTAATAAGCAGGGCTAGCATCCATGCTACAGTGCAATATTAATTTAAAGCTTATCCAAAAGCAAAGACAAAATACTGTTCAATAACATCTGAAAACCCAATTTAAGATCCTTCCTCATGTCATGATCGCAGATGTGTTGTTCTACAAACTCCTACTTAGCATTAGTTTAAACAAATGATTTAATAAAAAACCTCCAAAAGATTTCTAACCGTCTGGCAGCGGGTCAACCCAGTGTTTGTTCAGCCCCATGGGGATGGAGTCCATCTCTGCTTCCCGCGCCGCCTGCTTCAGTTCTCGTCTCTCTTTTGCCAGAGCACTCTGCATCATGGCTGCCTGGGACAGCGAGCCATCTGGATTCTATGAAGAGCACAGGAAGAGATCATAATTAAGTACCATATAAATCATTAAATCCAAATTAAACGACATGCTGTATTGTTCTGACTATAAGATCACAATCTGCAGGAGATGGTGTTTTATGCACCCAGTGGTGCCTTTTCCTGAATCACTCGATGGTGACATATTACAGAAATTCATCTACTTCATAAAATTTAAAATGTATAAACTTGTCCGTGTTTTTTTCAGCATTCTTGCTCGTAGTTGTGGTTAAGCTGGTTGGAAGGGCTCACCAGTCTATCCCAGCACTGACACACCCACTCACACCTACAGCCAATTCAGCATTACCCATCAACCTAACCTGCACGTTCCACTAGGACGAGCCTGGAGTTCCTAGAGGGAACCCACACGGGAAAAACATGACAATCCCTCACAGAAAGGCTCCAGCTGGCCAGTGGATTCGAACCAGGGACCTTCTTGCTGTGAGGTGATGGTACTAAGCTCTGTTTGTTAGACTGCTGAGATGTTTCAATTTAACTATTGAATATAAACAAGAATATTTCACCAAAAATATAATATAATTATACAAGTTATATAAAACTTTATGGTCTAGTTTGTTCTTTTTACTCAGATACATAAAACTCCTCCTGTTACCTTGACAATCTTGACAGGGCTCATGTCCATGCTTTGCTTCGTGTGGCCTCTCAGAAACGGTGGTTCCTCTTCAACCAGCTCAATTTCCAAGTCTTCATCTGCGTGAACACGACCAGTTAGGAATCAGGTCACACTGCGTCTCGGTTCACATGAATCAGGGCAAATTCACCATTTAAATCGTCAAGAACAACTTACTCAGTCATCACAGTGATCACGTATTTAAATACTTTTAGTATTTTAGTAAAACGTATAAATGTTTAATACTATCTTGTATATAAGTGTCTTTACTAGCATGAAACAATTTCTTACCCTCTTCATCATCAACTTTAGGAAGGATGCCCGTCTCATCATCAAAATCAGGAAATTCTTCTTTGGACAAAACATTGGCAGCAATCATCTGAGGAAATTTATAACAAGAGTATTTTTTACAACCAACTTTTAAAACGAGAAAGACGTACAAACGTAAATGAAGCTTCGGCCACTTCAAATGTGAACCCACCTGCTTGATCTCCCACTTCTCTGGGTCTGAGATTTTGGTGAGCCGCTTGCGCTCCAGCGTGTCATCCTGTTCCAGCTCCGGCGCGTGGCCGAGGTTCAGGTTGCTCGGCCGATCAGGATTCCTCATGGAGACCTCCTCCCCTCCGTCGGGACCGACGTTCCTCCTCCTGTTCGGGTTCAGGTCTTCTCCCGTCTCCTGGTCAACATCCTGGCAAACAGAGGAGGAAATAAAAACATTCTATTATCTGTACAACTGAGATACGACGGGCGAAAAAGGAAAACATGATTTAGTTCCACAGCCTGAAATTCATCCGAAGATACAAATATATACATTTATAATATGTAGATAAGGTAGAACTAATTAAACAGAAATTATTTAATCAAAATCTTATTTCTTCAGGCAGGATCCAAAGGAAGACATCTGAAAACTTCCTTCACCTTAACACAGAAAATCTCTACATACTTTATTAAAAGCAACTGATCGACACACTGTTGTGTGTTTTATTTTACCTTCATACTGAGGCTGGTCTTCGACCCTGTGAATGAGAGCACCTTCACTTTGACTCGTTGGCCCTTACTAACAACGTCGGCCACGTTGGCCACACGGCCCTCCCTGCGCAGCTCGGAAATGTGGACCAGACCCTCCCATCGCTTCCTAGAAATTGAGAAGATGACCAAGGACAACTTTAACAACGAAATAGCAGACAGGATAAAAGCGGAGACATCACTGCACAGCAGGCCCCTTTAAAGCTGAAGGTATGAATATACAACATTTGGGACCTTATACTAACCTTAGTCCCTCAAGCTGAACAAAACATCCAAACTGCATGATGCTGGTAACTTTTCCATTGTAGATGTCACCAACAGAAGGCTCCTCAGGTGGAGGGCGATCCACATGTTTGTCCTTCCAGCGGTCAGGCTCTCTCTCCTGGTCATTTCTCGGACTAGGTGAGCGCTCGGACCGGCGGGAAGACTTGTCTCTTCTCTTGCCACGGTCTCTGTCTCTATCTCTGTGCCGATCACGGTCTCTGGAGCGCGACCGGGATCTGGAATAGGATCGGGAACGATGCCGTCTCTTTCTGTCCTTTTCCCGATCCCTGTCTCGATCTCTGTGTCTGTCTTTTTCTCTGCTTCTGCTGCGACTTCGGCTGTAATGTTTGCTTTTTTCTGATCTATGAGAGGAATAAAAAAAAAAGAGAAGGAATACATAAAAATAAACACTTTAATTTATCCTAAATTCAAACAGCTCTCATAAGTTTGCTAGTCGGAGCACAGGTTTAAGAAGTTTGAACAAACCCAACATGACAATGAAATGTGACCAATGACGAGTCTTACCTGTTCTTGCTCCCTTTGGAGTCTGTCCCGCTGACGCTGGGCATGAACATTTCCAGTTCCTTCATGGCATCAGCTGCTACTTTGACATCATCTTCATCCAGCAGAGCCTACAAAATTCAAATAGGACACGAGCTGAATAGACTAAAAATCTGATGCAACTGGGAATGCTCCAGAACAACTTATGTTTATTCACTTATCAATCAACAAAACTAAAACATTTGATATTTTGTGTCTATATTGTCAGAAATATTGTCTTTTTGAGGCTACATGGGCCACCTGTACTGCCAACTCCACCACTTCCATGTAAACACAAAGAGGAAAATCCTGAGTTACTTATGAAGATGATAAGCAGCTTTGTGACACTACTTAGCCTGATTGCCGACAGAAAGACAACCTGTGTGTGTTTTGATTTTTTTTTTTTTTTTTTGCACATGTTTGTTTTGCAATAATGATAATGGGGACACTGCAGGTTCAAACAGTGTGATAAAGCCACATACCTTCGGTGGCGGATCATTTGGTCTACAGAGTGCAGGAAACAACTCTCTCAGCTTTTCCTTTTCTGACTTCGGATTAGCCACGGACTCAGATGCTGGAAGAGGAACGCTTGATTAGAAATGTCACTTTTAACGAGTAGAATATGTCCTGTGGATCATTAGCGGCTCTTTCTGTTTAGTCAAGTTTTGCAGTTAGCCTCACTACTTTACCTTTACTTGTAGATGCCTTCGATGGTGGTCGCATCGTCTGAATGAGTCTGAGCAGATTACTGACGAGAGAATCCTGCAATAAGCGAGAGCAAAAGTTAATTTGTTGCGTTAGTTCAAACTCAAGTCAAAGTCAAAGTTAACAACGAGCTTCACGAAGAAGTCGTAGCGATGAACTTACTGTGAATTCGGCTCCATTTTCGAGTAAAAGTGCTTTGAATCCATCAAAGCTCGGTTGTTTTTCGGCAAGGCTGATGACAAATTCAGCTGTAAAGGAAGCACAAACAACAAATGAACAAAGAACTAGATGAGACTCATAACTCTCAAGGTTAAAAAGTGACCCATAACGAATTTACCAGTGAGGGATTAGTATTTAAAGTTTTGGAAAAACTTACTAAACAACAAAATACATCTTTAAAAGAACTCATATGTTGACAGTTAACACAGCTACTAGTCTGCTAACAACCGTTAGTTAGCATAAGCTAGCTAGCTAGTTTTAGCGGATGGCGATTTTCTAAGGCATAAAAAACGTACCTAAATCTTTGTCATTTATTCCCAGATGGTTGTCAAGCTCCGTGCAGACTTTCGACACTAAAGACAGATATTCGAGCTGCGATAGCTCGTCGACTCCGATTTCTGCCATCGTCCACGAGTCTTGTTTTTGTTCACACAACGTAGACGCCGGCAGACATATTGGATTTGGGCAACATCCCCTTCCGCTCTTTACGGAAACAGTAGAGTTCACAGTCTTGCTCCTTCTTGCCACACGATGGCACTCAAGACCCTTGAATTGAAATGTCTCCGCCACAGATGTCTTCACATGTGGGGTTTGCCCGTTCTTAGCCCATATGCTTTTCTCCTTACCTTGCCTTTTGTGCTTGTTTTATAAATTGTATATTTTTCGTGCAAATGTTTAACCCATTCATTTTTTGTTGCCTCAATATGGATGATAAATAAAGTTTTTTCATGTTTTATGTTCTTTTTTCTCAAGTAGCATGGGATGGAAAAAAAATAAAACAAGCACCAGCTGTTCTTATGTCCATTTGAGGCTAGAACTGAAAGCAAGTTAATCCCCATAGACTCCCTTATTAAAGCATCTAAACTTTGTTGCATTAAAAATACATGTTTAGGACCATACACCATAAATGCATCTGGTAAGTAATGAGCTAAGGGCGTGGCTCTCCAAAGGTTGATTCTGTTCATCTGGACGTAGCTAAGACTGAAGAAATCACGTGGATGAGTGACGAAACATTTCTCCCACTGAAAACGCTACGTCCAGATGAACAGAATCAACATTTGGAGATTTACTTACCTGAATGATTGAGAATGCATCAATAAGGGTGTGGCTGTTTTGACTGACAGGTGTGCTGACACAGGGAGCTGTAGCTGACACTTGTCTTCTGTGCTTCACCCCCACTAATCTGACTCACCAAAGTGAACCTTTCACCAGTGGACCTTTCTCTGTGTTGTGAACTTCTTTCGGCCCGTTTTAGTCCAGACACTGAATTTGGTTCATCTTTTGGTGAGTGAAATTCTAGTATATAGATATTGTTAGACAGCTGTTCTTTACACCCATAAAGTTCATGAATGCAGCATGATAACAGGTAAATGTGGACATGTCCGACAACAAATATCAAGATAGAAATGGGCAAAATCCTAAAGATGAGGCTTTGAAATGCAGAAGCAAAAACCAATGGATGATGTTATGATGTTGGGTATGTTTTCGTCGACGATCAAGCTATGGCCCTTGGGATGCATATCAAAACGTAAATGTCTGTTGTTGCCTTGTTGCATAAAAAAAGGTTGCAGTGCAATGAATAATTAATTGCCACTGATGAGTGCAGGGTAATTGAAATGATAAAAGAAAGCCTCAACCCTGCTACTAATGGTATGTGGACAGGTGTAGTTGCCGACTTTTATGGTTTTGGCCAGCGAATGTAAAGGCACTCCTCTGTTTCAGCACGTCATGCACATACCCAGTCCATTAAGATAAGGTTTTTTATGCTTAAGTAGCCAGCAGCCCTTACCTCATCCCCATCCAACGCATTTGCATGAAATTGCAAATGCTTGTGGGAACTACTCTCTGCAGTTAGGACTTTACACAAGAGCAGAGGCCGGTAGTAAATGAACGACCAGTGATTTGCCATGAAATGTTCAGCAACCGCACATATGAAAATTTCAAGATTACCCACATATTTTTCATGCATGTATGCTGAACTGTGCGTACGGGTCAGGAGAAGCAAAGTGTTTTGCAACAGCAAGAATTCAGTTTCTAGTAATGAATCACTCTGTGCAATCGTGAACGTTTAAAGCAGTTTCACGCTATGACTTTACTTCTGTTTTTGCCTCTGCCACTGTTGCTGATTCATAGTTCTTCACCCACTAACAGTTTTATCTCTTGTGGAGCCTTGAGAATGTTTCATTGAGGTAAAGGTGCAAGGAAAATCAAGACTGTATGTTGTATCACCTGCATCTTAACTTACTGCAAAAAGCTATGTTTATATGATCAATTCTGGTATGCACTACACAGGACACATCCTTCCTCGTCTACTCCTTGGATACCTCCCAGCTTTGATCTCATGACTGATAAATCGTCTGCACTCTTATAGCCCTTTTAAACCTTAGTTTTGTTCTGCAGAGCCCTTTGTTTCTCATTCACACACATATATATGCACCCCAAAGTGTGCAGAGCTACTATGTAAGCTGCTCGTTTACCATTGAGAGCAACCCGGAGTTCTACCCAAGGACACTTTGGCGCAGGGTGGGACCACAGATCGAACCGCTAACCCTGCGATTAATGGACACCCCACCCATTTTATGAACCCTAGTGCACGTTCACATGCACACCACCATCTGTCTGTTTACACATTTGCCTCAGTTGGTGTCTAGTTGGCTCCCTCCTCACAAGCCTCCTGCCTCTAATCTCCTTATTAAAATCAATCCTCATTACCCATCCATAAACACACTACTTATTTCACACACCAGTTTAATCCTGATTAAGAGCCTTGTTTTCACATAACATCCACATAACTTCTGACATTTTACCATTATGTCCCCATGTGTTTTGCCATGTCAGACGAGTCCTCAATTTCGCTAATGTTCTATCTTTTTTCTCCTTACTTCACTTGACATTTCTGCCTTCACATCCTACCATATGTTCCTGTAGTATGACTCGGCCAGAAAGGGATTCTCATGGAGAATCTCCCATTGTAGCACTCTGCTTTCCTAATAAATCCCTCATGAGCTTTTGCAAGTCAGTTTCTCCCACTCTCACACTGTTTAAAATGCAATCTGGAATTTATTTCTTTATAACTTTTTGGTACTGTCTATGCTGCCAAAAGTTCAAAGCATGTAGACTGGGCGGCCAGAAATGTGTGGACACCTGAACATTACACCCATATGCGATTGTCAAAGATCTCATTCCAAAGCTATGGGCGTTAATCTACTGGAACAATGGCCTCCAATCTGCAGGGATTTGCTCAGATTTAGCCACAATAGTATTAGCGAGGCTGAGCATGGAGGTTGGGTGATAAAGTCTCACTACCACTTATTGCTCTGATTCATCTCAAGGTTTCTGAATAGAGATGAGGTCAGAAAATCTGCATCTGGCTTTGCATGCTATGCTGCTGTCATGTTCAAGCATGCAATTGGCTCTTATTTTTCAAAAGAGCCCTTACATCACTTTAAAGCATACAAATACTATCACTCATAACATTAAGCTAATGGGTAAGTTCAGTAAGGAACACCAGTAATCATGCATCCGTGTGGTATCCTGGGTGTTCATGCTAAAACAGTCGCCTCAAGGCACTTTATATTGTACAATAGTACATACGGAGAAAACCCAACAATCATATGACCCCCTATGAGCAATTTGGCAACAGTGGGAAAGAAAAACTCCCTATTAACAGGAAGAAACCTCTGGCAGAACCAGGCTCAGGGAGGGGCGGGGCCATCTGCTGCGACCGGTTGGGGTGAGTTTCCCGCTCTCCCTGGTCATTCAGAGCCTCATCCAAGCCTACAGCTTCACCTTTAGCACCACCAGCATCTAGACTCTACAGGGATCCTTTCCAAAATCCAATCACTGCTGGGACTCAGAACTGCTATGATGGTTCATTGGAGTCTGATCAATAAATAGCTTATTAATCATATTTTAATTATTACTAAGCTAATGAATTAGAAACAAATCTTAATAAACCATATTTCAAAGCATCTTGCTTTATTGAACTTAATATAAAGATGGGTGTACTCTTCAAATCTAAAAAGTGAGGTCAGTGGGATATTGCCTTAAACCTTCATTCTTTCTAATGAATGCAAGGGTCGACTACTCCAATTGCAATGAAATCTAAGGTTGTGTAGAAGTTTAGAGGTAAATGGCACTTGTCTGCCATTAGACTATGGGCTTAGTGCTGATTCACGTTGTATTGAATATGAAAAAGATGGTCCCCATTAATTAAACGTGGAGATATACTTAACTGTGTTCTTGCTTCTCGTGCAGTTCTGCGCCTCACTCAACAACAATGACAACAGCAAAGAAAGAAAAAAAACCTCAGGGCTTCATTAACAAACTTCACTAATCAGGAACTTCACAGTGACCACACCCATCTTATATACAGTTTATGCTCATGCTATTTAAAGCTTGTTAGTTAACACAATGTCTCTTGTTTGTTTATTCTAAATACACAGATGACAGTTTATGCTTTCAAGGCAAGTTAAGTGATGTAAGTATTTCTTAGTAAATAGGTGCAGTGACTCTCTGACTTGTTACAATCAATAAATAGATGTTTGTTTTCCAAGTGGTACTTAGCGACTAACTAACTGTTGTTTGTTATTGTTTTTAGATGCTGGAGAAATGAACTAGCTGCTTCCAAAATGTTTCCCAGCTCTGTAAGATGAATTTCTCTATGCCAAAAGATTTTTGGTATAGCATTGAGCAAATCCCCCATCAATGATGCCCCGCTTATTAGAGAAAGCAGCCTAACCAACATCTGATCTCTCCAGGGTGTCTTGGAGCATGCGTCCAATAGAACATGCCTGGGTTAAGGCCCAGCCACCAGGCACTCTCCCTCAAGCTGCCCCTCTAGGCCTGGCTCCAGAGTGGTTCCCTGGTCACCCTATGCTGGGCAGGATAAACTAGTCCTATGATTTTTTCTTTTTCATGAAGGCTCCTCTAAATCACTCTTTGTCTGGCCCCTCACGAGGCCAGTTTGCCTCAGGAGGCATTCTCAGGGCAAAAGGCAACATAGCCTCTAGGATCATTGGGACACAAACCCGCTACTGTGGTAAGGTGACAATTCAAGGAGGGACTCTTACTCCATATCTACCAAAACACACAAGCCTGTCATGCAAGCTTATGTTGCACTATGCTGCATACTGCATGCCATGGATTCTGTTCCCTGACCAAGAGCATTAACCGTATACTATAAAAACTACTTTTGGCTGCTCCCTTGTCACAGGGGGTCCCAACAGTTAAGTGTGCCACATAGCTTGACTTCACCGCCCTAAAGGGATTTGTGTCTCCAGCTAGAATCAAACCACCAACCTTTCATTTGTAAAGCAAATATGTTAATCACTAGACTATGGGGCAACCATTTATAGTGTCTTATGTACTTAAGTATCGGTACAACGGCATAAAAGCCGATTCACGCAAGGTCCAGACAGTCACTGGTGGTCTCTTGTCTTGAAACTGAGAAAAGTTTAACTTGGGACTTCACAATTTTGCATCACGAGCAGTTATTTCACCTGCTGACTTGAAGTTGCTGAAAGCCATTGGCTTTCTGTGGTTTTGTGGTCACCACGTTGCTAAAAATTGCATTTTACTGATCATGGTGCAGCTAAGTTACAGATAGCTCCAGCATCTATCGGGACCTGGGCAATTTGCCGTAATTGAAGTATGAAGTCTCTGCCAGAAAATCCAGGAGGAGGATGTCCAGCCATCAGTTCATGTTATGTAGCAGGACAATAAACCCTAAACAGGCTGGTCATGCTAGAAACCCCTACAATGTGGCTGAATAGAAGTTTTTTTACATAGGGCCCGGTAGGTTTGGATGGGGTTGTTCTCCATAACAAATGAAGTCATCACTTTAAAACTGCATTTTGTGTATACTTGGGCTATCTTTATCTAATGCTAAAATTTGTTTGAACTGAAACGAACCTGCAAGGAAAGAAGGGGGCAGATACTTTTACACAAAACTGTATTTGGAAACAGGCTGCACCATCTGCTGTGTCAGACTGGGGATTCAAAGATTCATAGAGGATCGATTTGTTTCCTCTCTTTGTCCATTTACGCACATCCAACCAATGTTTATCAAACATGTTCCCCAAACTCCTCATTTTCCCCCATCAGTGCTTTCTCTGTCTGGTGTAGACTTCCAAGA
Source organism: Hemichromis elongatus (assembly GCA_015108515.1). Lineage (NCBI taxonomy): Eukaryota > Metazoa > Chordata > Actinopteri > Cichliformes > Cichlidae > Hemichromis > Hemichromis elongatus. The sequence goes on from VUQR01004408.1 coordinate 38,211, forward strand.
TTGTACATATATTTTCATTTAGGGGCCGTTTGAGGGCAATTCTCTCAGTCAGCAGTCCTCACCTGACCTGATTTAAGAGGAAGCAGGGAAACGTATGGGCTAAGGGGGAAGGGAAGTGGGTGGGCTCTCACTTACATAACAGCCCTCCAATGTAAACAGAACACATGCTAGATGTGCATGTCTGTCCTTACGCATGATTTCTATGGTGAGTGACGATGACGCAAAAGAGGGAGAGACTGTGAGGAGCGAGAGAAGAAGAAAGGGAGAGTATGCTGTTGTTGGAGGAGATCCATGAAAGATTCTTGAGAAGGTGAGAGAGTAGAAAAGAGTGAAAGAGACAGAGGGGGAGACCGCCTCCTCTGGATCCCAGTAGTTGGATTTGCATTCGTCTGCTTCACTCTTCTTTTAAACAGCACACATTGATCTTTGCATGAAGTTCTTTTTAGTTATTGTTGCAAGATGTAGTTTGTAGGTTAGAGTCCTGCTGCTAATAGAGGTCAACACACTAGCACACCATGTGTTTTTCTGCTGCTACAGTATATCCATACGCATGAGGTAAGACAGAAAAAGCTGGTTGGGAGTATAAGGATGTCTGCAAACAGTCTTTGGGATTTGAGCATATTCTGCAATTGACAGCACAGCTGGCTGCAATGTTCTCCTGCTGCTGAGTGGAAAATTCCTACTATGACCGAGCATGGAGCATTAAGTGTGTATATGTGAGCGAGAGAGTGTATGTGCATGACACACACACACCAGTGAGAGCGAGAAAGGAAAAGAGGAAGGCGATCCAAGGGGGGCTGGGCTAGCGTCCAAGCAGCTAGTGAGGGATTGGTTGGCGGAAAAGCTGCCTTTATGAGATCACAGCCCCCACAACAGCTTCCACCCACATGGCGGACTTCATGTGAAAAGGGCCATGCTGCCTACACCCAGTTAAAAAAAGTGGAACCTTCTCGTCATTCGCACTTACCTGCTTCATGCTAAAAGACCCATTTATATAGTTCTATAGATGAGTCAGTAAAGACTTTTAACTGGCAAACTGCGGCTGGCATCCTTTATGGAAATGAAAGTAGCACAAAACACTCTAATCTTTTGAACGCACGCATTGAATGATAATAAATCCCAAAACGGTAAAAGAGTTGATGTAACATCTAAAAGAAAAGTTCATAGATTTTTGTTTTTGTTTGTTTGATTTAAGTTTGGTTTTCACCCTTTCAGCAGAAAAAAAGTTGTCATACACCCTGCCCAGAGTCAGTTAGGAGGTAGCTGATAAGAACATGGTATTAAGTGAACTGGCAATTTCTCCAAATTGGCACAACGGTAAACACTTCTCTGTGGATCTAGATGGGGTTGGTGCTTGTGGCGCTTGAAAGTGCTGGGCACTTTGTGGTGACTCCATCTCACCAGCTGCCCAGTCAGTGACTAGTTCTGTGTGTTGCACTTGCAGCTCCTTTCTCAAGCAGCCCATCTTGGCTTGTTGGATTTTTAGACCTTTGAGGTGTAGATGAAACCTTGCTCCACCTACAGATTGCACTGTTTTTTTCCTGGTTTCCTTCCTTGAGTCATTGCTGGTAAGTCTCGCTGTTTGGGCTGCTATTATGAGCAACAAAAAACCTGAGCTGGGGATACTAACCTGAAGGTCTCTTTGTGGATTACGTTCTCTTATGTCTCTCAGGTTTTCATCACACTTTTCATGGTTCTTATCTAGCCTCTCCCTGGAAGTCTTTGGTGATGCCATGTTGACACTGTGACATCATGATGGTGATGATGGTTACACATCACCAGTGATGTTTGACTGATATGAATATAAACAGTTTTCACATACACCAAAATAGAAATTATTCTATTTCACATTGCCCTTCATTACAGACCTTTACACAGCCCACTGTTTATTCCAGTGTGGACCAGCATGACAGAAACCCAGAACTCTTCTACCTGAAATTCCCTTTTACACATGATCATGTGGATGGATGGATGGATGGATGGATGGGTGAATGGATGGATGGATGGATGCATGGATGGATGGATGGATGGATGGGTGAATGGGTGGATGGATGGATGGATGGATGGGTGGATGGGTGAATGGATGAATGGATGGATGGATGGGTGGATGGATGGGTGGATGGATGGATGGATGGATGGATG